>JASAOA010001476.1:0-15052 GCA_030849815.1 Vickermania spadyakhi | reverse complement strand
GTTGCGTTGTTTAGGGTTATAGTTTACGTTTAAGCTATGTTTAGGGCTTTGTTGTTTTTTTGGATTATTTAGGTTTGTGGTTTTGGATGTTTTTGGGTTTTGGAGTGGTACTTGGGTTTTTGAGTGGTACTTGGGTTTTTGTGGGTACTTGAGTTTGAGGAACCTGTTATTTTGCTGTTGGTTTGCCTAGATTTGTAATTTAGGTATATGCTACCGGATAGTCTGGGCAAACTGCAGGATTTGTGAGCCGTGGAGGGTTGATATAATATAGTATGCAGGTAGGTTTGCAGGGGTTCTAGGGGTGCGCTGTTTCTGGAGTTTCACGTAAGGTTAATTGGACTACTTTCGTGAGGTTTTGTGGGTGTTGGGCTTTGTTGCGGCTTGGATTTAGGTGATATTTGGGTTGTGAGCTTTGGTGGGGTGTTATTTTGCTGCTAAATCACTTGGGATTTTAGGTTATGGTTATATACTGCTGGATATTTTGGGTACCTGCGGGATTTGTGGACTGTGTAGGGTTGGTATAATATAGTATGTAGGTAGATTTGGGTTTCTAGGAGGTGTGCCTTTCTGGGAGCTTGTCTGTAAATGCTGACTGTCACTTTTGTGGGTAGTCGTGGGTTTTAAAGGTTGTGTGTATGTACGGCGTAATTTGTTGTGTTTTGGGATTTGTATATTTGAAGTTCTGGTTTTTGTAGGGTCGGGTTTTATTTGGGGTTTATTTGTTTTGTTTTACGCTGGAGGGTGGAGACTGGTTGGTGGAGTTTGTGTTTTACTTGTGTAGTTTGTTATATATTTTTAGAATATGATTTATTTGGTATGAGCTAATGTGTATAGTTTAGGTTTTACGTTTTACGTTAGTATGATTGTACGGTGAGTTTAGTTCTGCGTATTTGGTTTACACTTTGGGGGTTTTTGTGGGTTGGTGGGTTTGCTTAAAGATTTGTTGCGATAATGTTACTTGTAAGTTTGTGGGTTGAGGTTGCAGATGTGGGTTTCATTTATTGTGTTGTTATGTTGTGGATTTGGAAGTCTGCTATAGTAAGTTGCTGTAAATTTTATAAATATTGCTAGTTTTGTAGATTGTTGGATTTTGATAGTTACAGTGTTACATTTGGTGGATTTGTGCTTTTGTACATGTTGTTTGGATTATAGGTTTTGGGTTTGTATTTTATTAGAAATTGTGTTTTGGGGTTTTAATTTGGTTCGAATTGGTTTGCATTGTGGTACCTGCTTATTAGTTCTTAGACAGTTTGGACTACTTGTTTTGGGTTTTGTTTGTAATGATTGTTGTGTTTGGTTTGATGTAGTGATTTAGTTTATTATGCTATGTATTGCTTAGTAATCGTTGGATAACGTGTAGATTTTGGGGAGTAGGTTTTACGCTGCAGGGGTTCGTTGTAGTATTTGGGTTTTGGGTTTTTGTTATTAGGTTTGAGTTGTTTGTTTTGCTTAGGTTTAAAGTTGCAATGCTGCATATGTAGGTGTACTGTAGTATGTTGTATTTTAGGAGTGAATTTCTTATGCTTAGTTAGGTGTTATGTTGTACGATAGTGTTTAGTGTTTATAGATGTATGTTAAGGTGTTGTACAGATAGTGTTTGTTTTATAAGGTGCATGTAATATTGTTAACTTCAATTTATGTTTGATTTTAGCTATTACTTGTTAGTTGTATATGTTGCATTGAGTGGGCATAGGTTTATAAAGTGTTAGAGTTTCATTTAGTGATACTTGATTTACGGCTTGTTTTGTGGGTGGAGGTTGATGTAGGTTTTGCTTTTGATAGCGATTTTACTTGTGTTGTTTTAGGTTGTTGCATTGTTGTGAGGTTTGTTATGGTTTGTATATTTTTGAGTTTTTTCTTCAACGAGTTTAAATTGGTTTTGTTTTTAAAGGAA
Organism: Vickermania spadyakhi; assembly: GCA_030849815.1. Lineage (NCBI taxonomy): Eukaryota > Euglenozoa > Kinetoplastea > Trypanosomatida > Trypanosomatidae > Vickermania > Vickermania spadyakhi. Next base: position 13,158 of record JASAOA010001476.1, on the reverse strand, counting down.
ATGCGTGTATGTTGTATTTTGTGATATTGATTCTATATTTTGAGGTTTTGTTTCGAGCACTTAGGTATTAGGTTTGTTTTGGTGTTAGTAAATGTGAGGCTTTATATTTACTTTATACATTGGTTGTGGACCTTGTTTCTTTGTTAGTTGGATTTAAGGTAGTATTCTTTGAAGGATCGTGTAGGTGGTATGTTAACGTGATATGGTGTAGGGTTGTGTATTGCTATTTGGGATTATTAGTTTTATGTGTGCAGTAAGGGATTTGTACTTTAAGATTTGTGTGGTTTATTAAGGTTGGGCGTACTTGTTTTGTGTGTTAAATGTATTTTGTATACGGTAGAACCATGTGATTGTGGAGTCTAGTTTGTTAATAGATTGTGTATTTTTGTTATTGCTATGTTGGTAGAGTGTGCATTCTGATTGGTTTGGATTTTGTGCTATGTTTTAATGTGTTTAAGGTAGATAACTTGGTGTATATTTGTTTTTGTTGCGGGCTTTATGGATTGTTTGTATGTGTAGCTTTGGCTTCCAATTTATGTGTGGGCTTTGGAGTGTTTAATTAGTGGTATTTGTAGCCTATGTAGTTTGCTTTTAAATGTAGAAGTGATCCAAGTTTATATATTTTAAAGGTTGTTGCATGCATTGTTGCTGCTTTGGTAGCTTGTTGTTTGTTTTGTTGTTTGATGCGGGTGTACTGGGTTACTGATTGATGTATTGCGTTTTAGCTTGTTCTGGGTGTTTACTTAGATTGTGTAGTTCTAAATTTAGAATATTCATGGATATAGGTGCCCATACGTATACTTGTAGTTGTGTTTATTGTGTGGGTTTGAATCTTCGATATGGCCTTTTGATTTTGTGTAACATAGGTAGGCTCTTCTGGGGTTTGTTGGAGTATTCTGGGTTTGTTACTTTGTTTGTAGTTTATGCTGGTATTTAAATTTTCCTTTCGGTGGGAACGAGTGGTTTGTAGGATTTGTGACGTTGATCGTTTTGGTTGTGTTACTATCCAAGGTTGATTGTTGTACTTTGTGTTTTAATATGAATGTTTGCGGGCTTTACAAGTTATGGTTGCTAGTTGGGTTATAGTTTGTGGATCTTACTTGCAGGCTTTAGACTTGTAAAGTTGTTGTGCACGTTGCTCGCTATGTAGAATTGTTATGGTTACGTAGGTGTTTATACGGGTTTCTTAGTAGTTGTGAGAAGTTAATGTTTGCATAAAATAGTTGGTTTGTTTTGCTTGCGGTTAGGGTGTTTATTTTGACGGTTTAACTATTTGGTGTTGTATTTATATAGGTTTAATGATTGTGAGGTTTGTAGCATTGTTTGATTTGTTTGTGCATTGTTAGGTGGTGTTTTTTGTTTCTTTGGCGTGGATTTGTGTACATCCTGGTTTTGGTTTATATGTTGTTTTCTGTGATTACGTGTGTTGTCATTTGTTAGGGATTGCCGGTTTTGCGTGCTGAATGTGGATTTGGTTTGGAGTTTATAAGGTAACATTTCCAGAGGTTTCGAGTTATATTGCTTTTGTTTTTGGTTTATGTCGGCATATAGATTTTGATTGTAGATTTGGCGTAAAGAAGATTGTTGTGTTTTGTAGATTCAGTGGTTTCCTCGTTGTGGATATTGGTTTAGTTTGTTGATTTACGAGTTTCCCGGGGTTGTATTCAAAGGGTTTGTTGGATTTTGCACTTTCTGATTCTTTAGGTTTAGATTTTGCTTTGCTGGATGTTATGCTTTACTTTATTGTGTAGGGTTGACTTGCTTGTTTGGTGGGATTTGTTTGGATTGTTTTGGGTTTGTTGTGTATTGTGGGGGTTATTTCATGGGTTTTTAGATTTGTAGTCGTGGTAAATGTTACGGGTTGTTGTACCGCTACGTTGCAGTTATTTGATGGCTTTAGGTTTGGTGTGTTTTGGTGGATTTGGTGTAGGGTTGGGTTTCGCATAGACCCGCAGGTAGTTGTTTATTTTGCTGAACATTTTAGATTTTTAGGGTGTGTAGGTTTATACGGTTGTGCGTGTTCGTTGGGTTATTAAGTAGTTCTGCATCGGCTTGTGTTGTTTGCTTGTTTGGGTTGCGTATAGGTAGGCGATATGTGGGTATATCAACAGGGTATTAAGATAACTGCATAATTAGTGCTTGGTGGAGGGTTGATATAATATAAGTAGTTGGGTTCGCCATGGGTTTGAGGATAGTGTAATATTTACACATGCTTTGGAGATTCGTTTGTACTTGGATTTGGAGGTGGATTTCTTGTACGGAAGGTCTTATATGCGTGGTATTGGTGTTAGTGTGTTGCTAGTTTAACTTGTATTTCCTTGTAGATTGACTGGTGTTTTTGAGGCATGATGTTAGGGTGGTTTTGGCAATGTTGACAATTGCTGTAGTTTTGTAGTTGGCTGTTTAGTGTTGCGGTTGGTTGAGTTTGTGTTAGCAGGAAGGTTTCGTTTAGCTTGTACCTTCCGCAGGTTTGTTAGCGGGCAGGTTGGATTCCTGAGGGTGTTTAGGTTCGCTATACTAGGTACTTTTCTGTTATTTTTTGTACATTCCTTGTGGGATGCTATACGTTGGGTTTCAAACTCGTGGAGTTGTTACTGGTTGCGTACAGATGGTTAACGATGATATTGTAGTAGGTATAATAGGATGATATGCGGCTCAGAATAGGGTTTGTATAGATACAGTATTTATAGATTTTATTTTGTATAGGTCAGAATAAATATAGTGTAATAGTTTTCTGGGTTTTGTAGCGTGAGCTTCTGCACAGGGTGCTAACCAACAATCTTTCCGTTGAGCAGGTGTTTTGTTTGGGGGTTGGGTTTGTTTTTGTGTGGCAAGTGTTCTTGTTTTTGCGGGCACAGGGTTTGTATAGGATGGGATATTTAATTCTCCTGGTTTTTGGACTTCTATGTTTGCAGGTTTTGCTTCGAAGGGTTGAAGGTTTAGTTTTTAGTGATTATAGGTTGGTTTGATTTCGTGAGGTTGTGTAGATTGGTAGTTGTGTTGTGATTTTGATAAACACACTTTTTAGCTTTGCTGTGAAGCTTTAGTGGGTATTGCGTACATTTATACCTATAATGTGACATGTAATGTATAGTTTGTTGTTTGTTTAGGAGTTTGGAGTACTGTAATGTTTTAAGAGGGTTGAGGTGTGTTACTTTACTTGTTTTGAAGATGGTAGTTTGTTGTGGTTTTGTTGATATAGTGCTACGTTTGACATTTGTTTGAATACAGTTATTTACGTGTAGTAGGTTTGTTTTACGTTGTTTATGTTCAAGCTTTTATGAGTGGTTTGTTATTTCGTGTTAAGTTTCTAATTGCATTGTAATAGTAATTCGTTGATTTGATGTTTTGTGTTATTACTTTGTGATAGTAGTTTTAATTATATTTAATTTGTGAGTGGTTCTTTTGTGTTTTTGCATGGGTGTTCTATAGTTACTAGTTACTTGAAGATTGCGTAGATACTTGTTTAAAATGTTTCAAATCCTAATTTAGAGGTAGGTGTAAAATGCATAGTTAGGGTTTAGTTTATTATTTGTGTTACTGTGACTAACAGTTGTGGCTTGTAAGGTTTGGGTAGGTTTTGTTATGTTGATTGGATGGTTGAACTTGTGGTAGGTTTGGGTTTTTATGTTAGGATTTTGGGTATTATATTTGTTAGGTTACATTTGTTGTTTTGTTTTGTGTGCTTTAGTGGTGTAGGGTTTGAATTTGTCTGTAGATGTAGAATCCCTACTGTTGAGGTTTGTACGTTGTTTCTTTGTTGACATTACTTGTGGACAGGCTTGCTTTACTAGTTAGATTTGTAGGTTTGTCTTTGCGGTTTGTTTTGGGTTTTTAGAGGTTGTATAAGTGTTGTTTTTGAATTTGTATACTTGTACTGTAAAAATAAACGCCTTCCTCGTAGGTTTGAGTTGCTGTATTCCTGTTTTGTGCGTAATGTAGGTGTCTACTTGGTTTTAACTTTGTGTAAAGGTTTAATAGTTTGTGGATTTTGAGTGTGTTAGTTTTGGCGGGATTCGTTGTGTACCTGCTTATTTAAGTTTAGATGTTTGGACTTGTTCTTTTTATATGTTGGTTTATAGATTTGGTTCTTGTTTCCGTGTGTAACTCATAGTTTTGGTTTTGGGGTGATATATTTAGGTTATTTTGTGGGTATATTTTGTTTTAGGTACAACTTTGTTTTGATTGTTTGTTTGGGTTGGTTATTTACAGTTTATTTTATATTGCCGTTTACGGTTATTTTGTAGTAATGTTAGAATCGTGTTTTGTAGTAGGTTTTGTTGTGACGGATTTCATGTGGAGCTGTGGGCGTGATTGTTTGCTGTTAATGGCTTTGTGTGTATAACAAGGTTTTGCTACAAAGTTGGAGTTTTATTGTTTGAGTTTGTGGGTTTAGGAGTTGGTTTGAATACTTGAGTGTTTTAAGTTGGTGTAGCGGTATATTTGGATTTACTGGGCTTATGTGAACACTCTATTTTGTAATTTTGGATATTGTATGATTTGTAAATTTATTTAATATGGAGGTTATACTGGTGGTTTTTGTTTTAAGTTTTAACGTCTAATTGTATTACGTTTTGGGTTTGGACTTGTTACTTTACTGTGTAGAATCCTATTAAGCTGGTTGATTGTTTATGTGAGTGTGTTTTAAGTGTTATTTTGCATTTATTATTAGTTGTGTATTGTAATAGCATTTACCTTGAATTATAGACGTTGCATTATTACTTGATTATTATGTGTGTAGTTTTGTAGGCTTTATGTTTCTTGTTGAGATCTGGTGTTTTGGTGGTTGTACCTCTATAGGTTTGTAGAAATTAGGGTTTGTACAAAGGTTGGTATTTGGTTTTGGGGTTTTTAGAATGATGTTTTCGGGTATATGTAGGTTTATGTATTGCGGGTTTGTTCGATGTTTTAAGTTTTGTAGTTTTGTTGTGTATTTTAATAGTTACGCATTTTCGATTGGTAGCTGAATTGTATTTGTATTGTTTTAACTTTTAAGTGTGTTTGATATAGTTACGTAGGGTTCTTAAGATTGCTTGTTTTGGTGTATGGGTATTTGATATACTTGTGTTCCTTGGGTTGTGGGGAGGCTGCGTTTCAAGATTGCGCTAGTTTTGTTTGATTAGTGATCAGATGTGCCTTGTGTCGAATTCTATTTATGTGTTTGTTTGGCTACTTCCAGTTGTAAATATGTGCACTACTTTCAGGAGGTTTGTTGCGCCTTTTGTTGAGTAGGTTTTGGTGTATTTTTAATAGGTTTTTGTAATTTTGTTTTGCTTAGATTCTACAGGTTTGGATATGAATTTTGTGGGTTTGTGTTGTTATTTAAGTTTAGAGGTTATGATTGCAATAGAGGATTTGTTTTAATGCTTGTTGGGTTTTGTATTGGCTTGCTAGTAGGATCATTGTTTTAAACTTTGTAGCCTTATGATGCGATGTATTTTGTTAGCGTGTATGTTGACAAAGGTTGCGACTTTTATGACTGTATTTATAACTTCTTTTAGGTGCAGCTTTTTATTTCTTTGCTTGTGCGTTATATTGCGGTTGGTAGAGCGGGCTGTGTTGTGATTGGATGATGGGTTTGGTATTCGGAGTTTTGATTAGTTTTGGATTTGCTAATTGTCAACTTTTTGGTAGATTGTAGCTGTAGCTTTTTGGGCGCGTTTTATGTTTTGCAGGTTTCGTTAGTACATTTTAATATTCAAACTTTTTACATATTTTGTTGTTATTACTTGTGTTCGCATAGCATTTATAATTAGACGTTTTTGTTGCTTATATTCTGTGTTGTGATATGTGGGGTTCTATACTTCGTGATTTTTTGTGAGCCTGTGGGATTTTTACGTGGTGGAGAATTGATATAATATAGGTTTGGGTTTCTGGAGTGGATGTTAGCATATTTTGGCTATTTTAGTGTAGTTAGGTTTTGGGTTTTGCTACGGTTTAGTATGGGTTTAGGTTTTGGGGGTAGTCCCGGGAAACTGCGTAATTTCGGTGTTGTGGAGGGTTGATATAATATAGGAGTTTTGTGATTTACGGTGGTTTTAAGCATATTTTGGCTATTTTGTTGTAGTTAGGATGCTATGTTTAGCATAGGTTTGGGATTTGGGGTAGTTCCGGGAGCCTGTGTATCTTCGCTGTGGGTAGGTTGCTATGGTATAGTTGATGTCTTATATGTGGGGTCTATAGCATATTTTGGATATTTTAGTGTAGTTAGGGTTTTGGTGTGCGCTAGGTTGGTATTTAGTCTTTGTCAGGGGTGGTTTGTTTTGCATTTAGTTGTTGCTAGATGCTATTACACATTTTTGTTTTTGGAGTTTTGTATTCTTGCTTTTGTAGAGGTGGAATAATTAGTTATTATGTTTTAGAGTTTGGTAGTTTACTGGTTTGGTCGGTTTTACGTTAGCTGTTTATGTTGCTGATTGGTCTTGCATTTTATATTGTTGTATTATTTAGATTTTGTAACTTTCTGCACTTTGAGTTATGGTCAACTTCGGTTTTGCTGGGGTCTTGTAGTTGGATTTTTTGTTTTAGTGTCTGGTTTGTCTTTTGGTTTTACTTGGACATAGGTTTGTTGTGTAGGTTACATGGAGTCGGTAGCAGGTTGTTTTCGTAGTCTTTAAATTTGGTTTAAGGTTAGGTTTGTTTACTTATGTATTGTTGTGCGTTGGGAGTGCCTATATTTAGTATTAAATATTTTGCAGTGACTACTTGTTTGGTTTTAGGGGTGTTACTTGTTTATGGGTTTCAAGGATCTTTAAAGGTTGTTAAATTTCGTTTGCTTTAATTGAGTTTTGTATTTTGATGTAGTGTTTAGATGTTTACAATGCTAGGAAGGGTACATTGGTGTGCATGTGTTTTAGGTGCTTATTGAAGTGTTGGAATTTGTGTGTATAGGATTTTAGTATTTGTGGGGGAGGATTTGTATAGAGCAGGTTTGGCTGTTTTCTTAGATTGCGTAGGAGTATGTTATATTTTAATATTGGCTTTGGTAAATAAGTTGCTGTTAGAGGTTTGTACTTTGTGTATTTGTGTTTTGCTTGTGTGTTGTTGTTCCCGACACCTAGATATAAGAGTGGAGTTTTATGCTTACAGTTTGGATTAGATTGGTTTTCGATTACTTGTAGGTTTGAGAATTTGCATGGGTATTGTGAGTTGTTGCTTGTATAAGATGTACTGATCGGTTTACTGAGGGTTTATTCATTTTCTGGTAATGGTTGATATTGTACAGTGACTTTAGTTTGGTGGAAATGAGGCTTTGTGGATTTTTGTATTTTATGGTTATGACTGTCCCAGGGATGTAGATGTGTTAGCACGTGGGTTGCGTAGTTAACGGACTGGATTGATTAACTGGATGGGTTGGCCGGATTGTATTAGAATATGTAGGTGTTTAGCAGTTTGCATTTGCTGGGATTGGTTGGATAGTGTATTTTGGCGTTATGGTGGCTTTAATAATACTGTACAGATTTAGGTTTATTTTGCAAGATTTCGTAGTGTGTGTATTTTAGACCTGATAGTGCACTTGGAGTTGGTTCTGTAGGTTTAAATTATAGCTATAGTAGATGGTTGGGCTAGGTTTTGTGTCCCTTGGTTAGCGGATGATTGCAAGTTTAGCTTGTATGTAAAGGTTTGGGTTTTGGCTGTTAATTGTAGTAGTTGATTTACTTTGGATTATTGTTTAGATTGCCAGGTTTATTTATTTTGGTGAGGTGTTTTGCTTGTTACTTTCAGGTATTGTAGGATTGATTTGTTTAGTGTATAATGGTAGACTATTAATTGTAATCGCTGTTTAGTATGCTTATAATGGTGTAGGGTTAGGTGGGTTTGTAGATTATAGATTTTCCATTAACTTTGTAATATTTTAATTTTTCTTATTGGTGGCTTTATTATTACTTTGTGTATGTAGGCTAGTTTTACGTTTTGAGATTTGTATGTTTACTAATACAATGGTTAGTTTGTTTTGGTTATCGGAGATAGACCACCATGCTGGTATCACACTTACTTAAGTTTCTTTTCTGTTGGATTCGATATTTGTTGTAGTTATTGGATTACTAATTTGGTTGATATGGGTATGCAGTGTTTTAGGTAATTGGTTTATATTGCAATGCGTAATTGTGGGAACATACAGTGCTTGTTGTATATGTAGTTGTTTCCTATAGTAAAGCTTTTGTGTACATGTTGTATGACAGACCTTGTGTAGATTGTGTAAATATGGGCTTACGATTAGCTTCCTGCTTTCTTGTTTGGGTTTATATTTTATATTTTATGGTTTATAGTGTTTTATTTTATGTTACTACATATTTTGTTTTGAGTTGTAGTGCGCTATTTTGGTTTTCTTATAGGTGTGTTTTAACTGGATGCGTTTCGTTTATTTTACAGGTGCTGTTGTTTAAGGTTGTTATAATTGTTTGCAGTAGGCAGGTGTTTTATTTTGGTGCTTATGATTTAAGGTTTGTGTATGTTTAGAGGTTGAGTTTGTGTATGTTTGAGGGTGATGTTTCATTATTTAGGGTGTGGGTATGCTATAACTTGCATATATGTGTATGTGCTTTCGTTTATGTTTATTTTAAGAGTTTTGTTGCTGGTGCGTTGGGGTGTGGATATTGTTTGCAGCATGTTGCGTTTATTGTTAGGTTTGTGACAATTTGTGTATTGAGGTTATTTTGTTAGTTTTGATTAAGTTTGACTTGTGGTGTTTGTGTAGTGCCACATTTCATATGGTTGTAATATTGATTTCTATATTCTTTCGATTGTTATTACTTTGTGTTATGGGTTACTTTAAGCTTTGGGTGTTTCTGGTTTTAGTAGGTATGCCTGGGTTTTTATGTTGTATTTGTTGTTACGTTTGGTTTTTGATGTGGAGTAGGTTGTGTATTCTGCTGCGTTTGACTGTAGCTTTTCCTTGTGGGTACTTGTGTTTGGTTGACTTGAGATTTGGTTGTCAGTTGGGATATGGTGGTGTTTTTGTTGTTGCACCGTAGATTTGTTACACTTTGGTTGGGGTTTGCGTGTGTGTGTTTTCTTTGTTTAATTAATTGCTTTGTATAAAAGGTTTGAGGGTGTTTCTTCTTAGTACTTATGCGTATTACATTATTTAGGGGTGAGTTGTTTGGGGTTTACTTGGTTATGTGTGGTTATTTAGTGTGGAATTATGCAGAACGTGTTTTGAGTTTGGGAGTTACTTTGTTGTTTTTAGTTGGGTTTGTGATATTAAATGTTTTGGGTTTTTGGAGTTTTTCGTTTGTATTTAAATGATTTACGGGTGTTGTAGGATGTATTTGATTACCGTTTGCTGTAGCTTTCAAAGGTTTCCTTTAAGTTTATGTTTTGGTTTGTTTTGTAGTTTTTGTTTTTGTTTTTGATTTGTAAGTGTCTTAAGTATGTTCTAGCCTGCGTATTGCTTTTTCGGAGGTTTTGGATTTGCTTGGACTATTTGCCTGATTTACGTTGGTTTGGGCATACTGTTTGTGTATTTGGTTGTAAAGTGGGTTTTTTCGTATACCGTAGGTTTGTGTTTGGCGTTGAGTTATAATAGGCGTGTGTTTTGGACTGTGTGTGTAGGTTTGATTTATAGTTTCTAGTTTGCAGTCATGATGTTGCTTACGTTGGGTTCGTTTTACATAGGTTTTGGGGTACGTTTGGGTTTTGTTATAATGGTTTCGCAGCTGCCAGACTTGTGGGATATGTGGTCTGAGTTTGCTTAACTGCGGATTTGGCGGCAGGTGGAGGGTTGATATAATATAGTATGTAGAGGTGGGTTTGTAGACTTGTTATGATATCGTACTTTTGAGGGATTTTTCGTGATCCTGGGGTTGACATGAGCTTTCCGGAGTTTGGGTTTTGGTTAGGCCTTTTAGGGTGCTTGTTGGATTAGTAGATTTCTCATAGGGGTGGGTATTGTACAGCATAGTATGTTAGGTTTTGCATTATTGGTGTATATTTGGATTTGTAATTGCCTACTTTTATGTTAGTATTTATACATTATATAGATTAGTTGTTTCGCTTTGTTTCGGGTAGTGGGGTTGTTTTGTTCTGGTGTTACCAATGTTTTGTTGTTTTGGTTTCTAAGGTTTGGAATTGTTAATTTGCTTGTTTGAATAAGTAGTGTAGGGGTAGTTTGTATTAGAGGAGTTGGTGTTGTTAAATTTGTGTAGTTACAGTTTAATTCGGTTACTTGTTTGAATGTAAGTGATATTTGCCGTGTAGTTGTGAATTACGTCTTAAGTTACGTGGATTGGTAGCTTTAAGCCTGTTTATAGATGTTGATTTGTTTGTACGTTTGGTTGGGTTTGGATATTTTGTTGGGTTTGTGTGTTATAGTAAGGTTGTTAGTTGGTTTAAGAATTTGTTCGTAGCTTTAGTTTTTAGACTTGCGGGTTAGTGGTTTACTGCGACTTTTGGTTTATGTTGGCGGCATGTTACAAGTTTTGATGAGATGTGGCTAGTTTGCTGTAAGTAATTGGTTTGTGATGATTTGCAGCTTTCCCGTAGAATGTTCTATATTTGTATGTTAAGTCTTGGGTACTTGTTTCTGTATATTTAGTTTTAGTTTGGGTCATAGGTTTTGTTCTGAATTTGGGTATACGTAGTTAGTTTGTCGAGTTGTTTGTTTAGTTTTAAGGTGTTTTTATTTGATACAGGTTTGGTTTTGCGGATTTGAGTTATAGTTTATATTGTTAGTGAATTTGTATAGGTAGTGCGTAATACTTGGTTACATACTGTTTAACAGTTTGTTTCGGTTAATTGGTTATTTGTCTGGGTAGTTTGTACTTTGTGGTTGGTTGTAGTTGTAGAAAGTATATTTATTTTTAGTAGGCGTTGTTTTTAGGGTTTCGTTAAGGTGGGTTTTGTAGTTGTGGGTTGTGTTTGGGTTGTGGTTTCTTTGCGGGTTTTATTTATGTGGACATTTCAACAGGTATGTTACTACGACAGTTAACGTTATAGTTTGTCGTTTTATGTTGTGAGCTATGCGGTTTGAACTAGGTAGTTAGGTGGTTGGTTTATTATTGATCTAATTGCTGTATTTTTGTTTGGGTATGTGACATTATCTTGAAGGGTTGGGTTTAACATAGGGGTTTGTAAGACGTTGTTTAGTAGATATTTGGTAGTTTTGGTACTGTAGCCTATTGTATGGTGTTGTGTTTTACTAGGTCTGCGTAAGGCTTGTTATAACCGTGATAGGTTTGTAATATTAATTTGTTTGTTTTTATTTATTATTACGATTTAGGTATAAAGTTTGTGGCATTCATTTACGAGTTTAGTGTTTGTTAGGTTATACATGTAAGACGTTAGTATGTTTTTGCGAAAACAAATAGGTTGTTTTGTATTTAGTGGAGTTGTGGTAGCTTGTAGATTTAGTGGATTGGTTTGTTTTGGCATTTTGGAGTTGGTTACTTGACTTTCTAAGTTTGGTTTGATGTTTGGGTTGTAAGTGTTTACATTGTGTTTTGTTTTTGTTTTGCGTATTTGTGGTTGTTGCCTTTGGTTTGCTTCCTAAGTTTGCGGTTGATTGCACTTTAGTGCTAAGCATTTATGCTTTCCATTTATGCTGTTTAAGGTTGTTTTATTGCTAGTTTGACTTCGGGATTTGTTATAGTTGGGTGTTTGCGTTAACTTCATGTGTTAGTATTTGTATAAATTTGGTATTTGCCATGAGCATGTTATTTTACTTGTGATTGGTTGGGTGTAGGGTTGTGATATCTCAAGGTTTAGGCGTGTGACCGGATTCGTTATAGGTAGGTTGTCAAAATGGTGTAGATTGTGTTTTAAATTTGTTTACATGTATTTAGTACGTTGAGTTGATGTTTGTTGGAGTTTGGTAAGCTGTTGGTTTTACGCTTAATTAGTTCACGGAGTAATGCGTTTCTACTTGATATAGCTGGCGTGTGGCTTCCGTTTGTTTTTAAGATTGGATTGTTTTAGGTTTCTTTATTCTTACTGTTTAAAGTTGGATTTTGCTATTCGTTTGTATTGCTTTTGTATTTTGTTTTAGAGGATTTGCATGTAGTTTCTATTGGTGTGTTGGTAGTTACTTGTTTTGCTTTTGTGGGCATGTAGTGTTAACTTGCGGAGGTTGCTTTGTGGGCTTTATTATACTACTATATTTTGTTAGTTTGTATGTTTTGGATTGTGTTGTTTTAGGCTTCTAGATGTTGCGGGTGATAAGAGTTGACACAGTTGTTTTTAGTACTTTGTATTTAGTTTTCAAGTTGTTGGTTTTTGTGTGTTGTTATTTGTTGCTTTCGTTTGTAAAGTTTACAGCTTGATTTTCGTTTGGTTTGTTTTATTAGCTTGTGGATAGGTTTTTGATGCTTGCAAGAGTTGGTTGTTTGGAACCCAATTTTGTTTTGCTTTGTGGTTTTGGGTTAGTTGTGTTGTTTCGTTGGGTTTGGGTTGTATGTTGTAGTTTTATGGAGGTTGTGTTCGTCAGGTGTTTGTTTTAACTCAATTGGTAGGTTAGCTCGATGGAGGTTTTATTTGTTTTGTATTTGGGTTGGTTGGTAACTTTGTGACATTTCTATTTACTTTGCGGAGTTGTTAGCTATTAGGTTTGATGTTTTGTGAATGGTATACTAACTATTTGTTTGGTAATATGTTATATGGTATTGTACGGTTTGATATTGTTAAATTGACGCTTTTGGGTGTATTATTGTAGTATTGTTTGACTTGTGGGTTGTGTACTTTTAGTTAGGATGTGAATGCTATTATTTGAGGTTGTTATAGAGCAGGGTGTATTTTGCTGTAGGAAGTGTACATTTTCGGGGTCGGGCATAGTGGCGTTGTTTTGGGCTATGCTTCAGAGTTGGTTGATTAGTGATGTTTAAACTAGTGATTGCTTTAGTTAGATGTTGATCTATAACGCTAATTTCTGGTTTGGTTGTTTTAGTTACTTATACTATCGTTTGCGTGTGCGTTGTGCTTACGTTTGTGTACTTTATGTAAACTAGATAACTTGTAATAATATAATAGCACCTCTTGATTTGTGTTGTGGTATTACTTTGATTATGTATGCTTTATTGTTGTAGTTGTAATTCGTTTTGCTGTTTGTAGGTTTAATATTTAGGTTGCTGTTTGATTTGGTTTGTTTACTATATGTTGTTTCGAGTTGCGTTGTTTAGGGTTATAGTTTACGTTTAAGCTATGTTTAGGGCTTTGTTGTTTTTT
>JASAOA010001475.1:0-15052 GCA_030849815.1 Vickermania spadyakhi | reverse complement strand
GCGTGTTATAGCAGGTATCTTGGTTGGGACAAAGGGTTTGGGTTTTCCTTACTGTGAGGGTGTGGATTTAGGTGGCATAAGGTGTTTGTGTGATGTTATTTCTGTTTTCGTATTTAGGCTTGATTGAATTGTGTTTAGGTTGGGTAGGAGTTGTAGATTTATTGGTAGTATTTGTGGGTGTAGGTTACTTGTTTGTCGTAGATACATTGTTTATCGTGCAGGGTGGAGTTTGCTTCATAGGTGTATGTTTATAGGTTTAGGTAGATAGGTTTGTTGCAACCTTGCATTTTGCGGTCCGTGGTGGGATTTTGTTTGTGGGTTTTGTTTTAATTTGAATTATTTATAAGGTGTGGGTGCTTTGTATTGTTTGGACGTGTTTGTGGGTTTGGAGTTGTTTATGTTGTAGTATAATGGCAGATTTCTCGTTTTGTGTATGCTACTGAGGGATTGTTTATGTTGGAACTTGTTTGTTGGTTTAGAGATGCTTCAGGTCGTTTATTTGTTTACTTATGTTTTGAGAATTGAGTACTTGTTATGCTTTAAATTTGTTGCTGGTTGCACCTGTAGTTTACTTATTGTAATTTGCTTTGGATTAGTTACCCGTAATAAGTTTTTACTATGCTGGTTCGGTTTTTATTTTGGGCGTGATTGTTTGGTAAGTTTACAGCTTTGTATTTGTTATTTTTTGATTTTGGTTTGTGGTAGCTTGTTTAGTTGTGGCTATTAAGTTTTGCCATTGTTTGATTTGGATGATTATAGATTCGGATGTAGGCAATGTATTTATATGTTACGTTTTACTTCTTAGCTAGGTTTTAGTATAAATTGTTTATATCGGGCAGGGTTGAGCATGTAGTTTGGGTTGTAGGATTGTTGATTTACGTGTTTAGGTGGGACGGCCGTAGTTGTATGTTGTACTTGCGAATTGTTTTGGGTTTTAGAGTTGTGGGATTTATATTGTATTTGGAGTGTGGTTACTTTGCGAGGTGTAACGTTTCAGAAGTTGTAGTTCTAGAGGAAAGTGCTACCGATGGAGTTGTGATATGTGATCTTTCGGTGGTTGCAGTTTGCAGGTTTGTTTTACGACTTTATTTTCTGCTTTATCTGGTTGTTACGTTGTGTTTGCTTTTAATATGCTGGGTCTCGCGTTTTGTATGTTTAATGTCCGTATACAAAGTTATTTGCTTAAAGATGAGTTATAGTTAGTGTTTTCATTTTAAGATTTGTGCATTATAGTTTACATTGTAATATTTTTGACTTTACTTTTTTGGTTTGTATTATTACTTATTGTGATATTAGCTGATTTGAGACTGGTTACATGTTTTGTTTAGATGTGGTGTGGCGTAATTGCTTGTACTTTGGTTTCCTTGTGGTTTATATAGTTTATAGGCTGTGTGTATAGTTGGTTGCGTGTGTGTATACCGTGGGTTTTCCGGTTAGGATTGATTGCTTTGAATGTATACATGGTGTTAATGATTTAGGTTTCAAGTTTACATGTTTGCAGGTAGCTTTGATACTGCATATTTGTGTATTTTGGTGTTGTGGATATACATAGATTTGGTTTAGTTGCTTAGCTAGTGTTTTATCTAAGTTGCATGTATAGCAGGTTGCGTTTTAGGTTTTGTTTGAATACATGTAGTTATGGTTTTGGGGTGGATGTTACGCAAGTTGTAATTGCTAAGTTTGGGTGATGGATTTTGTGTATTTTGTAGAGGTGTAGTTTATATGTGAATTTATTGGTTTGGTTTTAGTAAGTTAGACTTATGTGTGTTGGGTTTGCAGAGGATCGCTAATTTTATTTGTTGTGTAGCCTTCTTTGTTGTGGGTTTTGGGTTTCGGATTTTTGTTTACTGTAGGTTGGAGGTTATAGCTGATTTAGCTGCGATTTTGTTTCGATTATTGGTTTGTTGCGTATTTTGGGTTGACACTTTGTTGGGTTTGCTTTTGTTTCTTTCGTGGAGTATGGACGTGGTGTGAGTTGGGTTACCAGCTTATTTGTTTCATTTGGTTTCCTGGACTCCATATAAGCTTGTTGGTTGTTTTCGAGAGGTACCTTTATAACGGAATTTGTTGTTTGTTTTATTGATAGAGATTCTCCTTCTAAATCTGATTTAGTTTACGTTGTTGGATTCCTTTGTGAGTTGTTGTTGCAGGATTGTTTGTTTGTTTTACTTTGCATATTAATTTATGATGTACTTGGGATGTTTTCTTGGTTTTGATGCGTGGTTTAGGAGGGTTAGCTTGCGAGTTTTATAATTTGTAGAGTTGATTTGCAGGATTTATGTTAAGAGGTTTAGAGTTTTTATGCTTAGACCTGTGTTGTATGGTGTGCTTAAATTCCATTATAGTGTAATAGTTCCAGGATATCATTTATTTTATTTGCATTATTACTTAGTTATAGTTGTAGTGAATTATGTGTTTTTGTAGTTCATTTTGGCTTGTTGTTGGTAGGTGTTTTTTATTTGTTTCGTATTAAGATATGGCATACTTTATAATTAGATTGTTTATGTTTTGTGGAGTTGTTGTGTTTTCGCTTGTAGGTTTGGATTTGGGTAGTTTGACATTTAATGTGTATTTGCATACATATTCTTAATGCTTAAATGAGTTGGGTTTGTTTGTTTTATGATTTTATTGTTTACGCTTATGGATTGTTTGTGAGGACTGTTTGTTTTTAGTTTGTGAGCTTGCTTGCTTATTTTGGTGTGACCCTAAGTTTCATGGATTTTACAGGTTTCTTTTAGGTGGGATCGGCTACTCGGAGTGGTTTGAATTTGATTGTTTCGTTGTAACTTGTGACTTGATGTTAGGTTTTTTATACAATGGTTAAGTGAGGTGCTTAGTTGTTTGTTTGTTTGGTAAAGTATTTTAATTATGGTAGCGAGTTTGGTTGTTGGGTTCCATGTTTTTGGGTGTCTATTGTCATATAGTTCTGATAATTGTATATATGTGGGTATTGTACATTGTAGCATTGAGTATATACTTGCTCTATGGGTGTTTTGTGGTGTAGGTTTGGTTCGGTAGGGCGGTCACTTTAGTGCTTGCATGTTTGTTTTAGTTTTCCTGGTTTTATTTTACGATATATTATATTGATCTTGAGGTTGCTTTGTTTTTTAGTTTATGTTTATGTTGGTTAGTTTTGGTTCCCTAGGGTATTTAGTTTGGGTTTTTGTTTTGGTTTGTTTGTTTAGATGCATGTTGTGTTTGTGTTGCACGCAAGCATTTGTTAGGTTGCCTTAAATTTTATACTTGTGGGTTGTTTATTTTTAGGGTTTAGTTGTGGTTTATATACATGTTGTGCTTTTCATAGCTTTCACTTTTAAGGTTTGTTTTTTGATATTGTGTTTAGGTTGTTCAGTTCGGGTACATGTTGTATAGTTTGGGTAGCGGTTTTATGCCTACTTTGGGTTCAAGATACCTTATTGTTTGGTAAGGCACACCTTGCCGATTTAGTTACGTTGTTATTTTTTGGGGGTAGGTAGATTTGCTTGTGGGTTTGTGAGATTTTGTTTGTAGGCAAGTTGCTTAGGTTTTAGTAGCTTGTTGTTAAATTCTGGATGCCTCGGGGTTTGTACCTATGCATACTGCTCTGCATTATGGTGTGAACTTCCAGGTTTTAGTGGTGTTAGGGGTTGATATAATATAGGTGCCCTACTGTTTAGGGTGTTTTAGGGATGGAGGTTGTAGATTGCGGTGCGGGAGGCTTTTAGATACTAATATTTCCTGATATGGCTGGGATGGATATGTTGTGTATAGGTGGTTTGGAGTAGTTGTTTTTGTACTTGTGTACTTGTTTCCGTATGGTGTGAACTTCCAGGTTTTCGTGGTGTTAGGGGTTGATGCAATATAGGTACCCTACTGTTTAGGGTGTTTTAGGGGTGGAGGTCGCAGATTGCGGTGAGGGAGACTTTTAGATACTAATATTTCCTGATATACCTGGAGTGGGTGTGTTGTGTATAGGTGGGTTGGGGTAGTTGTTTTTGTACTTGTGTACTTGTTTCCGGATGGTGTGAATAAGTTACATTTTCGTTTTGAAGTGGTTTTTATGTTGTATTCTGGATTACTATGTTTGTACTTGGTTGATTTTACAGGTTTCTCTGGGGTAGGTTTGGTGGTTTGAGTAACTTACTATAATTACGGACGTGGGATGTAGGTACTTCCTGAGTTTTAAATATAGGTAGTTATGGTGTTGCAGTACTTGTTTGTTTTTTCTATTGGGTACATGTTAGGTTTGGTTTTTATTGGTTTTAGACTTGTATGTTTTCTTGTTCTTTTTTGTGTTTTGTGTTATCATGGAATTTTGTTTGGGAGTTGTTGGACAGTTGTGGATTTGCTAAGATCTTGTGGCGGTTATAGTGAAATGCAGGTTTCCATATAGTTGGGGTTAAAGCTTTTAGTGTATGTGCTAGAGCTGTGTATTGCTTGTGGGTGATGTTTATTAACTTCTGTAAGCGCCGAGTTTTATGCTTGCGAGGGAACTGTGTTTTGGGTGCTTCGTAATAGGTGTTTGTGGTGGGTTGTGTAACTTGTAGACTTACTTTATTTGCTTCGAGGTTGTGGAGTTTGATGTTAGGTTTACTGTGTTTACACGTGTACGTGGCTTTGAGATTGGACATAAATTTACTTTTGTAACTTGTGTTGCATACATTAGTGCTTTCACGTTGTAGGGTTACGTATATGTTTTGTTGCGTCATAGTTTGCTAATTTTTGTTGGTATAGGTTCGTTATGTTACCGTGTGCTTTACTGTATTTTGTATATTAAGTGCGTTTGTTGCATTGGTTGTAGTATGTTTTTTGGTTTAGTTTGGTATTTTGGGTTATATGTGGTTAAATGCTTATTGAGATTGTAATTGTGTTATTGCATTTTATACTTTTATTTGGGATTCTAATGTTCTCCTGAGGGTTTTCGAGCTAGGTTAGGATTTGTGTTATAGTTTTGCTGTTGTTGTAATGTTTGTTATCAAGTTTAGGTTTGGGTAATTAAAGTTTAAATTGTGTAGGTTTTGCTAAGAGATTGCTTTTGTTTGGGGGTGGGGTTGTTGTTGTAGGTTTACTGTTTATTTATATGGGCCATATGTATGGTGTGGGTTTTAGTTTTAGCTTGGATTTTGTACCTTGCTGGGGTTTTTAAATTATGCTTTTGTTTTTTGTTTTATGTCGTACTGAGGTTGTGCGCTTTACCGTTGGTTATGGGCATAGTGATCGTTCTAATGTGGGGTTTAAGTTTTTCTTTTGTAGTACGTTAGAGGTTTGTGGGTGAGATGGTTTATGTTAGGTTTACAATGGGTTTACTTGTTGTTTGGGTTTTGTGTGTTGCAGCAGTTGTGTTTTGTGTTAACTTTGCGTTAGATGGTTAATGTTTGCGAATAGACTTACTACATTTTAGTTGTGGGTGTTTGGTGGGATTGTTTGTTTATTGTTTTATTGCTTTGGTTGGTGATTGATAGATTAGTTGTTATTTAGCTGGAACGTTGTGTGTAGTGCGCGGAATGGGTTTACGTATATGAGAGGTGTGTTACTCCGGTACTTTTGTTATTAGGTACGTTTGAATATGGTTTTGCTTTTAAGTTGTATTTTGTATCGTGAAATTTGTATTTATTGATAGGTTTTTGGGATTTTGTGTGGTTATTAGTTTGTACTCGTATTGTTTACTTTTAGTTTTTAGGTACGCACATTTGGTATGGAGTTTGTTTGGCGTGATTTTAGTTATATATATTGTATGTTATTAATTGTAATAGTGATGCTTTTATTTTCTTGTTATTTTTAAATATTACTTTGACATTGTAGTTAGTTATTTGTAATTGCATTGATTTGAGAAGGTTTACTTATATTTGGTGGTTGGTGGGTTTGGACGTATTTGGATTTGAGCTTACGGGATTTGTAGGGTTGGTTTATACTTTACGTTAAATTACTTTTTGATGGTGTGCGTTGTTTTGTGTTTTAATATTTATAATTTGTAATATGTGGGTTGGTTTCGGATTTTTGTATTTGTGTAATTGTTATATGATTTTTGGTTTTGGTTTGTATTTGCACTGCCTTTAGTCTTGACTTTTAGTGAATCTAGCTTGATAGTATAATTAATTAAATGTTTATTTATAGGCGGCTTGACTCGGTATGCTACTTGGTTTGCTTGTTTTAGAGTTTTGCACAGACGTTTAAGTCTAGGATTGCTTTTAGGTATGTTTGTGTCTTAAAGTGTAGGTTTTGATTGTTTAGTGGTTCGTATTTGCATGAATGGTAAGTGTGTTTATTGCATGTTATTTGTAGATAGTATATTATAATCATTTAGTTTATTTAGGTATGTTTTGGGTTTGCTTCCTAAATCTTTATTTAGTGCTTTTTGTTTTGGGTTACAGGTGGACTGTGCATTGTGTATTTGTAGACTGTTGTACCGTAGGTTTTGTTTGTGAGTACTTAGATTTGTATACGTTGGGTGTAGTTTTTATGTAGATATTTTAGTTTATACTCCAGTTTTGTTCGGGATTTAGTTTGTAGTGTGTATAGTACTTGTTTTTCGTTGTGCTTTTGATTATTGGCTTTGTGTATATAGGAGTTGGGGTGTGTTTAGCTGCTGGTTTGTTGCGTTTATAGGTGTTTGCACTGCATATTTTATTCGATTTAACTTAGTTTGTTGTTGGCCGTTTAAGCTAAGTTTTACTTTGTTGTTTTACATGTTTGAATTTGATGGTGTTTGACTGTGATTGCGCAATTTGAAGTTAAGTGCAGGCACTTATAGGTTGTGGTTTTTACTTTGGCGTAGGTTGTTAGTTAGGGATAGTTGTCGTGTGCTTTTGTTTGTGGTTTCTTATAGATAAGAGTTTGACATTTGGTGTGCTTGTTTATTTTGGGTTTTCCAGGCTGTTAGGCAACTTTATATATTGGGTTTCGATTACGTAAGGCATGCTGTATTTTACAAATTTGCTTGTAGTGTGAGTGTTTAATTTTACGTATTGGTTTTTGTATCTTTGAGGGCGGGGTGGGTTTAATTTATACTTGCATTGTACTTTATGTTTTTGTTTTGCTTTATATTGTGTTTTGGGTTTGTTGGTTTTGATTTAGTTGTGGATTTGTGTGTTTGCACGTTGTGGACAGTTGCTTTGTATTGATATTTTATTGTACATGAGTCTGTAATGTGTACTTAGAATTGTCGTTCTGTTGTGAGTTTGTGGATTCATTGATTTCGGTATACTTATTTAGAGTTCTGTGGGTTTATTGATTTTAAGGGTTTATACTTTAGCTAGGTTTGTTGATAGCTTGGTAGTTGTTTATGGTGTAGATGTTGGTTACTCTGCGAACAGAGGGCCACTATAGTTTCAGCATCCAGCTACTTGTTTTTTGGGGTAGAGGCTAAGGGCTTTTATTTGTCGACATAGGTTTGTAGCTAGGTGTTTTTTAGTAGACGTACCTAGTGCAATTGCAGGGGTATAGCACTTCTGAGGTATACCTGTACTGCAATTTAGGTGTACGGGCGACGGGACCTGTGGATTTGGGGTGCTCTGAGGGGTTGATATAATATAGATGGGGGTTTTACAATAGGGATTAGAGGTAGCATGTTGTGTGGCAAGATTTGTCATTTTGCGTAGATTTTGTAGTTTGGTTTCAGGGTTTGCATACTACTGTGGGTATGTGTAAAAGGTTGGGGTTTTGGGGTTGGGGATTTACACTTTAGATTTAGGGTGATGAACTGTAGGTTTTAGTTTTAGTGTTCGTAGGTTTATGGTTGATTGTAATGTGTAGGTTTGTTACGGGACTTGTAGATTTTAGATTGTAGTTGGGGATTGGTCGTTTGGGTGGGATTCTGTTAGGGGTGTGGTTTGAATTTCGTTTGTGGGCATTTATTTTATGGTTTTATTTTGTGTATTTTGGGCATTTTGTTGTTTTTGCGAATTGCGATATTTATATTTATGGGTTTTGCTGTGAATTTATTAGTATTGGTGGTTTTTGGGTTTAGTTAGTTGTATGTGTTGCCTAGGTTTTTATTTACACACATTGTTGTTAGTTTAGTGGTTGTAGGGTATGCTGTAGGTAATAGTTTTGTTTATAACATTCCGTTTGTAGGCTTCAATTTAAGTATTTACTTTAGCCGAATTTTTGTTGTTTGGGGGAAATTAGTAATGTTTGTTGTATTGTGCCGTGTAGACCGTAGTTTAGCGTGTTCATGTTGAGTTTATGTTGGTAGAATTTGTTTGTTAGGCTACTTTTGGATTTTGGATACTTTGATTTGTTTGGTATGTTGCGGATGGTTTAGGTTACATATCACATGGATTTTCATTTGAGTTCGATACTTTGTGAGTTGCTATTAGGGTTGCATGCTTATTTCGCTTTTTACGCGGGGTTGGTACACGGGTTGTAGGTGTGTGTTTGTGCATTTACATTTGTTGGATTACATAGGCTACTTTAAGATTTTGTGTTTGTGTTATTCAGCGTGTGTTAGATTTATAGCTTGTTATGCTGCATTGGGTTTACAGAAGGGTTTAGTATTGTGTTAGGTGAGTTTATTTGTTTTTAGTTTCCTATTAGTAGGTTTGTGTACATAAGTTGGTATAGTTTATTTGAGTATTGTTACTGATGTATTCTTACAAGGTATAGTAGCAGCTTGTAATGTTTTATATTGTTTTAAGTTTGTTACTTGCAGACTTGTTTGTTTTGTAAATTAGGGGTTGTTGGATATGCTTACGGGTTGAAACGTTTTGAGAGTTCGTATAGGTACCTGTGATTTTACGGTAGTTGTGCATAAATAGGTTTTAGACATGGATTTGAGGGCAGATAGTTTTTAGGTTCTTTTATGGTTGGATTTACGTAAGGTTTGAAGTTTTATGATTTTTAGTGGGTTTGATGTGCTTTGGAAGTTTTGGGTTGTAAGTGGGTTCCAATGCGCCTGTAGTTGGTGGTTTTGCAGAGTTTGCGAGTGTTTTTGTATTGCATTTGCTATACTTGTGTTTCTTGTTTGTGTTTCTTTTGCAGGGTTCATTCGTTTGTATCCTTTAGGGTTGGATTGTTGCGCGATGTTTTTGGTGGTTTTGAATATGGGTTGGGCGTGGAAGTGCTTATAATTGATGTTATATATTTTGTTTTTGTGAATGTTTTTGTAGGTGTTGTGCGATTCGGGTTGTGGTTTCGCTGATTGTATTAAAGGTTTGTTAGAGTGTTGTGTTTCATAGACTTACACGTAAGGGTTTTCTTTTATTTGGGTAGATTGTTATAGGTTTTGTATTATTGTTTCAGGATATTGCTTGTATGTTTATTTTGGGAGTTTATAAATTATTAGTTTACGAGTTTGGTGGTAGTCTTTTCAGTTGGACAACTTTTATAATGTAGTTTGGAGCTTCTTACACCTTCTACTACTGTTTAATAGCGTGTTCGCATGTTAGTTTTGTGTTGTCTGTTTTTACTGCGGGTTTGGGGTATGTATAGTGTTTGTTTTTTTGGTGGTTTAGTTTGCTGTAATTGCGTATTTGTAGTAGATTTCGTTTTAAGCGCCTGTTTTATGATGTTTGTAGTGAGAGTTTTCGTTTCGATAGGTTGTATAGGTAGTTAAGTGTTTTTGGTTGGTTATTAAAGTTGGGTTAAATGTTAAGTGTTGTGTAGTTTGCTGTTTGTGTTAGTTTGGATTGTTTTAATTGTAGTTAGTTGTCCACATTTGGTGTGGGTGTAACTTAAAGGTTATTTTGTTTTTATGACTCAAATTCGGACATAGACTTATTGTGACGTGGTATACTGGAGTGTTTTTGTGCTGCCGATATCGGTACGTTTATACTTAATTATATATGCATTTTGTGTGCGCTTTGAGTGCTGGGGTTTTCGCTTCCTTTTAAGTTAGTGTTTGTTTTGTTTACTTGTTTGTAGCGTTGATTGTTTTTGACGTTTTGTTTGGTTGAGGTAGTTGCTTGTTGATAAAGTTGTAGTTATGTTTGGCGTATATGATAGGTGATTATGGTTTGTTATAAGGTTGAGAGTTTGTTATGCTTTATGTCACTTACTTTTGAGGTGGGTGGATTAATGTTGGTTTTAGCTTCAATTGGTTTACTAGTGTATTTATCGTTGGAGTAGGGGTACGCAGTTTACTTGGGTTTGCATACTGTGTGGGATTTTGTTTAGTCGTACCGTTTTGTTGCTTGTTTGAAGGATTTGGTTGTTTGTTTTAGGTTGCGCACGTTGTTTGCTTTTAGGGTTTAAGGGTGCTGATATACTGTAGGCGGAGTTGTATTTGGCTTAAAGAGTGGGTTGTTAGGTATTCATATTTTAGGTTTGCGGTAGACTGTTTCGAAATAGTAACTAGTAGGTTCATTGTTGCGATAAATGTTTGGTTTATATTTGTGGTATATTTGTGTTCGCTGCGGATTAGCTTTATTGTACTTGTTTTGGAGTTTGCATTTTACTATGTACTTTAGACATGATGGGATTTGATTTATTTAGACTGCAGGTTGTGGCACACACATCGTACTTTAACTTCTAACCCTAATTTGTTTGTGGTTGTTTTATTGTATATTTAAATTTAGATTATTTGCATTGTAATATTAAGCAACTATTTTCTTGTGGTTTTTTGTTATTACTTTGGTTCCGTATATGATATTTTGTGTGTTTATACTTTAATTGTAGTGGTAGTATTTGTGGTTTTAACATTTGTTATGGGTTTGCTTTTTGGGTTTGTTCTGCTTATTTTATAGTGTAGTAGCCAATATTTGGGCTGTGGATACCGTAACATGGCGTGGGTACATGTTTGTAGTTTAAGGTTGTTTGCTGTGTTATATGTAGGGGTTACGTGTAATTGTGTTTAATTATTTAGAAGTTGGTAGGTTTGGGTTGGGCTGGTTGTTTGGTAGGCTTGTTTAGGGTTTATTACTTGCTAGGTTTTGTTTTTGTAGGGTTTGGCTATGGCGACTTTGTTTTGCTGTTTCGAGGCAAACTTAGGTGTTTGGTTTGGTGTTTGTTGTGTTTGGGTAGGCGTTTGTAGGTAGTTGTTTAGAGGTTTGGATTGTTGTGGAGGTCTTGCTTTTACGAAGATTGGATTTTGTTTCGTGGATTTGTGTGTAGTACCTGCCTTAAACTCGGGATGTTAGGGGTTGATATAATATAAGGCTGTGGTGGATTTGTGGGGTTTCGGGGATTGTGTGCGCGATACTAGGCTTTGGGTAGAGGTGGTTGTAGAGTATTTTGAGGTTTTGGGATTTTAAGGGTATTTTACTGTTGTTTTGCAGTGTGTTTTGTGGTTTTGGGTTTCTGGTGATTTTGAGGTCTTTATGACTAACTTTGGTAAGTGTGGGATGTTAGGGGTTGATATAATATAAGGTAGGGTGCGCTCGTAGAGTTTCGAGGCAGGGGTGTGTACTAGGCTTTGGATAGGAGGGTGCAGGTTGTTTTTTTGGTTTTTGGGCTTTTAAGGGCATTTTGTTGCTGTTTGCAGAATTTTTCTGGTTTTGTGTACCTTATGGTCTTTGGGTTCCCACGGCTAGTTTCGGGGATTGTGGGTTTTAAGGGTTTGTGTAATAGGCTGGTAGGTAGGTTTCTGAGTTTGAGGTGGCAATATCTTATTTACTTTGGATTTTTGTTTGCTGGAGGTAGAGCGTTTATTTTTCGAGAGTAGGTTGTTTGGGGTGTTTATAGTTTTGCTTTCGTGGGTTTTTATGTTGCGCGAATTTGTGAGTTGCGGTTATTGTTTGTAGTTTAGTTTGTGGTTTTGTTTGATTATGTTGATTTAAGTTGCTAGAGGGTAGGTTTGTATCGGATTGTATAACACTTGTAAGGTTGTCGATAATTGCATAGGTATATTTGACGTTTATACGTTGTATAGTTGTTTACGTTTAGGGTTTTGGTTTATAAATGCTAAGGCTTTGTGTAGTGTTGTGTTTTTGATTTGTAGGTCAATAATCGTACCAAGTTTGGGTAGTAATTCCGGATAGTTTGTTATTGTTGGTGAGGTTTGTTTATTTATACTATGATTCTCGTTTTGGATTGTGTATTTTTATAGTTGTAGTTGGAATATGTCCCGTTAATGCGTTGTTATTTAGTTGTAGTGTTTGATTGGTATTAATGTATTTGTGTTAATTGGTAAGGGTTTATATAAGTGTGTGTTGATATTTGCTGAGAGGGTGTTGTAGGTTTGCGGAGCGACTTACAATTGGTATTTGGTGTTTGGTGGGTTTGAGTTTCTGGTTGTAGTTATGTAGTTTTGGTGTTGCAATTTGTTGCGACTTGTTTTGTAGTTAGTTATGGACGTAGTTCCGCGTTTTAGATGAGCAATGTTAGATTTGTTATGTTTGCTTACGATTTGTTTGTGGTGTGTGTTTATTGTTAGATTGGTTATAAATGTAAGTTGTTGCTTTTTTTCTTTTGGGGACTTTGGTATAGTTTGGATGTCATTTACTTGTAGGCTGAGTGTTTACTTTAATTTGTATATGTTTGAGTGACTTGATATTTGGGGTATAGATATGTTATATGTATTATTTGCGCGCTGTAGGTTTTACGTAGATGGGTATTAGTGGTTAAGTTGGGTTATTGTTTAAATTTGGGTTTAGGGGTGTTTGGGTTTGCGTGTGTGAGTTGTGGCATATAGTTGAGTTAATATGTTTAGTAGTATTTGACTGTTTAGAAAGGGTTTGTTTTGGACTGTGTGCAGTTTAGTGTAGTAATATTAATTATATATATAAGTAGTTGTTTATTATTACATAGTTTATAGCAATTATAGTTAATGTTGGTTTACGTACAACTTGTTTCTTGAGGTTTGTTTTATGTAAGTTACATTGTTGCATTGTTTTGTAGTTGTTTACACCGTAGGTTTAGGTTATGAATTGGTGTAGAGGTAGAGGTTTTGCGTATCCTTGACTAATTATTTTAGAGTATTGTGGAATCTTTTTGATTAGTTTGTATTGTTAGTATATATGGGTTTGGGAGGTGTTTTGTCCTGTATAGGTTTTGGGTAGGTTTGTGGTTTTACTTACGGGTTTAGTTAATTGGAAATAGATTGTGTACTTGTGGCTTGGTTGTTGGAGTGGTTGCTAACCTGTTTTCGGGTTGACTTGGACTGTTTGTAGTTTTTAACTTTTGTTGTTTTAATTGGTTTGTTGGTTGTTTATGTATGTGATAGTTTCTTCTGGGAATGTTGTGTATTAGGTTATATGGTATAGGCTCACATTGGATTAGGTTTTAATTGCTATAGATTTTTACTTTGTTATTTGGTTGTGATTTGATTGTAGTTTAATGTATGTTGTGATTTGTTGTGTGATTGTTATATTTATATTGTTGTTCACTACAGGTGAGGTGCTTATGTGCTGTGATTGTGTATATACGTTAAACTTAGGTTTGATGTTCAATATTTTCTTGTTATAATAACTGTAGGTTTAATTTGGTTGATTATACTTTACACCAATTTGTAGAGTTGGGTTTTGGATGTCATTCCGGAGGTGTTTATTTTACTGTTAAATTATGTAGGTTAGTAGTATTTATGTGATATTTTACTGTTTGTTTGGTGATGTAAGTATTTGTTTTAGGTTATGAGTTGTTTGTGTTTTTTGGTTTGACATACATGTTTGTTATATACGGGGATTCGGATTTTAGGTTAAATTTAGTGTTGATTGCACGGAGTTGCTAGGTTGGGTATATGGTTTAGATTTGAGGTTATCTTTGCATAGGTTGGTTGGTTTATTTGCATTGCGAGAGTTTACAAATAGCAATCCTGTATAGTTTAGTTTAGGCATTTGCGATTCGTACAGGTTTGGGATATTTGTGACCTTGTGTTTTGGGTTCCTGTTATGGTGTTTATGTATTATGTTTGTTTCCATTTTACTTTGGGAGTAGCTTTTGCTAAGTTTATTCAGCATGCATGTAAATATTTTATTTTGTTGATTTGTTTTTAGTTTATTGGAAATGCTTTTACTTTACTTTGTAGTGAACGGTCTATGTCCTGCAGATTAATTTGCTGATTGAGTTCACTTGTAATATTATATGATATGATATCGTTTAGTGTTATTACTTTTTAGTTATATTAGTTTTATAGGCTAGATGTACGTGTTTTGTTTAATTGTGGGGGAGTTGATTTTATTTGGGTGTTTGGGTATTTATTTTGGGGATGTTTAGATGGTTCGGGAACAGGTTGGTAGTTCTTGGATTTTAGTGTTGTAGCGAGTTGGGTTATACGTGTTTTGTTTGTGGTTGTTACGCTAATTTCGTTATATAATGTTTGTGTGATGCTTGTTAGAGGTTCGCATTATGTGTTTTGTTTTGGGATGGGTTTTGTATAGAATTTGTTGGTTTATATCGCAGGTTCTATATGTTGATTCGTGTGGTAGGTGTGTATACCGTCTGTCAATGCGATGGCAGGTTGCAGGTTTTGGAATTTCCGGATATTGTAGTGAACTGTGCATTTTGAGAGTATCCTATTTGGTTTTCGTTTTGTTTGTTTTGATTTGCTTACTTGTGGAGATTTGGGTTTACGTTTTGCATAGCATTTACATATTTTTACTGCTTGTTGTTAAGTGTGGTTAGTGGCGGTATTTTAATTTAGGGGTGTTTTCCAGATTGTTTTGCTGTGTTTATAGTTATTTTGATTTGCTTGCAGTGGGGTGTGTATTTAGAGCACTGTTTCGTTTCGGGCTTTATATAATGCCTTATGTTTGTGCTTTCTTTTTAGTTTCGTTTTGGGTTGGGTTTCCTCTTTTTTCGTTTGTGTTTGTGTTTCTTTGTTTATTTTGGTTATATGTACAGTTTGAGTTTGTTTAAGGATACTTTTATTTGCATTTATTCTGGGGCTGCGCTCGTTTTGTTTTGTGGGTATGTTTTAAATGTTATATGGGTAGGTGTAGGTTTTAACTTGTTTGGGCAATTTGTAGCGTTTCCCGCAGGTTCGCTGTTTTCTCGGTTTTGGGGTTTTTACGTTTGGAGGTTTAGTTATTTGAGGTTTTGTATACCACCTGCACTTTTGTGGGCGTGTTAGGGGTTGATATAATATAAGGTCTTTACTTGAGTTTATGCTTTAGGGGTAGTTTTGGAGGTTTTGGGGTAGTATTTTGTGAGGTTTTGCAGGGATATTGCATGTATTGGTGTTTTTCGTTGGGGATTGTAA
>JASAOA010001474.1:0-15051 GCA_030849815.1 Vickermania spadyakhi | reverse complement strand
TTGGATATTCGGCTTTTATAGTGGCCAATAATAGGTATTGGAGGTTGTGTTTACGCCGGTATAATCGCTAATTTCGGGTCGCAACTGCAGGTTTTGCCTTTCGTAGGGGTTGGTATGCTATAGTAGGTTTGGAGTCGAGGTTGTTGTGGTTTGCATTTAGGAGCCGTTTTGGTAGGATTTGTAGATTGAGACTTTGTCGGAGTTCTGTACACCTTTGGGTAACCGTGGCATGTATTTTTCAGACAGGATTTGTAGTTTGTTGTGTAGGGCACAATTTACATAAATGTGGATATCGTTGTGACAGAGTTGCGCGTTTGTTTTTGTATTAGGTATGTTCGAGGTACGCTAGGTATTTGTTTGTGTGACTTAATGTTGATGTGTTGTTTGGGGATTTTAGATTGATGGCTTTGTAAAGTGCTGTTATAGGTTTGGAATTTGTTATAGGTTGGATTCTAGTTTGCATGCGGTTGAGTGTCTTTTGGTGAAATGTTTGTACTTTGTTTAGGGTTGAGGTTTGCTTGAAGGTTTAGGGTTGCATTAGGTTTTGAACTTTAATTTGTAGTTATTGAAGGTTCTCTTGATTGTTTTTGTGTTTTGTAGAGCGTTTGATTTAAGAGTTTTGTTTTTTATAGGTAGGATTTTTAAGTTCTGCTATTTATTAATGCTATGGAGGTTACAGTATCTTTCCATGGGCTTACGAGTTTTGCTTTTGTTGAGTTGTGTGTGATTTTGGTTTTGCGTAGCTAGTTGCACAGGTAGGGGTGGGTGTAGTTTGGAGAAGTTTTGCTATTTGTAGGGGGAGGTTTGCTGTTAGATAGTTTACTGGTGGCTGTGTCGCCGGGGTTTATGTTTGCGTAGTAGGTTTGATTGTATGTAGGGTTTGTTTGATTACGTTTACTTAATTTTATTATAGATTTTGCCGTGCTGGTGATTTGTATCTTATATTTATAGTTGCGGGTTTTGATGTATCATTGGTTTTATAAGATGTTATTGGTTTAATTGCTAGGGTTGGGTTTAGGTGTTACTTATAAGTTTTATTTTACGTTAGGTTGTGTGTGGCTAGCTATTTCTGTGGTGATTTTTGTAGGTTCTATGTTTAGGCTTGTTACGTTGGTTTTGCTACTTGCTTTTGATTTGAGTTGTGGTGTCTTGTTTGAGTTACTGTATACGTCGGGTTGGGCTGTGATGCATGCAGTTTTGCTTTATGTTTAGCTGTTTGATGTTGTGGGTTACGTTGGTTTATGGTTTCATTGCTACCTTTTATTTTAGTTTAATTATGGGATTAGTTGTCATGCCTTACTTTTACGTTGCCAAGGTTTTGTTATGAATTTGTAGGTTGGCCTTGATTGTTACTTTCGATAATTGGAGGTTTATAGCTGGTAGGTTTTGCAAGAATAAAGTGTGAGATTTTACTTGTTTTGATAGATGTTGTACTTTGTATGTGGGTATTGTTTGGGGTTTGGAGGTTATGTTGTACCGTTTCGGTCAGCAAGTTGTTTGTAGGTTGATTTGGTTTGTTTCTAGGTTTGGAATTGTACATATTTTTCATATTTTATTCTGTTAATGAGTTGCTCTTGTACGTTTGTATTTTGCTTTATTGGTTACTACTTTAAGATGCAGTTTATATATAGGTGTTGTGGGTGGGTTTGTAATATTAAATTTGGCTGTTATTGTTTATATGAGTTATGAGGTTTGGGTTTTCAGGTCTGTTATTTAATTTTGTATTATGGTTGTAATATTCATGCTTTAGGAGTTTGGTGATAATTATTATATTTATTAGTGATTACGGTTTGTATTCGTAGTTTTTGTTCTACGGTTATATGTGGTGGTTTACTTTGGAGTATGGGTGGTTTAGGTTTTGTTACAATTTTACAACATTGATTTTGGTTTGCATTGGATTTATAGCAGTTGTTTCCTTTTATTTGTAAGTTGTGTATTTTGCATGTCTACAGGTTTGTTGTTGTATTTTGTTTTCATTTTGTCGTTATAGTGTGGACTTGTTGGTTTTGCGTTTTTGGTTTTCGCCGCTGGATATTTCGGGTTTTGGTTTGGGTTAGGTTATCAGCTAGTTTTATTCTTCGGTAGTATAAGTTTGTGGTTTTGTCTACCGCTAGTTTAGTTTTAATTTGCTTGTGTTATAGCAGGCATTGCATAGGTTTGTTTGATTGATGATTTCCTTTGAGTTTTGTTATTTGTTTAAAGTGTTTATTTTTAGTTGTTTACTTTAAATTTCCGTTTAATTATGGATTTGTGTTTCTTTTTGTGAGGTTTAATACTCTGTTAATTTTTGTGGGTGCGGATATTAGGTTTACTCGTGGACTTTGGTAGGTTGCTTCCCCATAGTTTAGTTGTGTTATCTTGTTACCTTGTGATTTGGGTGTTAATTGTGTACAGGTTTGACAGGTGTGTTTGACATAGCATGTTGTAGATTTCCATTTAGTGTTCTTTCGGGGTTGTTTCACTTAATAAGGTTTACTTTGTAACTTTACATGGTTGTGGATTTGAGATTAGGTGTTTTTACTTGTATAGTTTTGGGTTTTTATATGTGTTTGGTTTGTAAGTACCATTTATTATATACTTGTATGTTGGGGTTTTTGAGGTTTTAGGATGGGTGTTATTATTGTTGGTTTACTTGGTAGACGTTGTAATTTGGAGATTGTCATATTGATTTTGAATTGGATATTTGAGGTTTGTATGTTGTGTTTTAATTTGTTGTTTACACTCGTTCGGGGTTTAGACAGAGTTTGTATAGTTTACCTAGCATGTAATACATTTATTTTACTTTGGTTTTGTTGTTGCTTTAGATGCTTTGCGTTTGGTAGATATTTATGTTTTGTTTTGTTTTGGGTTTTTGTTGGGTGTGCTGTAGGAGTCGGCAGAGTTTGTGTTAATGTTTCATATTTGTTTATGAAGTTGTATGTGTTGTTTTAATTGTAGTTGGTGTACTTTGCGTGAATTTGTAATAGTGTAATGCTATTTGTGCGTGAAGTGTTATTACTTAGAGTTTGATGGGTTGTTTTATGGATGTTTACGGGTTTGGGTTGGTGGATTTACTTTTGGAGGTATGGAGTTTCAATGTTAATATTTTATTTGTGTGATTGTTTCCTGTTTGGGTTTGAGATTTTCGGCTTGCGATAAGTTTGGGTTTGGGTGGTTTTACAGGTAGGTGTTGTACCGCCGGAAATAGGGGTTGGACATATGCTTGATAGCCGAGAGTGGTTTTGTGTTTTATGGATTGGTATACTTATACTTTCTTATAAACAGGTTTATGTTGCTTTTTTGCTGTTTGTTGCTGTTTTCGGGTAGTTTTGTTATTTGTACACATATGGTTACCGGTTACATTTGCTGATTCTTTGAGGTTTGTTTCGTGCTAGGTTTTCAGGGGTTGTATGTTGGAGGCTTGGTTTAGATGTTTGGATTTTACGGTGTAAATGTTCTTTATACGTATTTGGTTTCCTGCTCTTAGTTGCATTTTAGCTTGTTTTATGTATGTAGTTACGTTACTTTACTTTTAATACTGGGTGTTGTACGTGGACCTGTTGTTTTTGCTTTCAGGTGGTTAGATTCGCTAACTGATATATGCGCGTAGAGGGGTAGAGTTGTAAACTTCGTGTTTTTAGTTGTATGGAGGGTTGATATAATATAGTGGGAAATGTGGTAATTTACGGGTGCCGGGATTCCTGTAGGTTTTGGGCTTTATATTTAGAGTGTTATCAAGTCTTCAAAGACTGTTTTCTAGTATGTTCCAGTATAGGTGTTTTCGATTGTTGACATTGTAGGTGGTTTTCTTTAGAATAGGGGTGTTATAGGTTTCCTATATTAGTTACGATATATGGCGGTATTTGCGGCATTTAGGGTTTGGGAAATTTAAATGATCAGAGATTGTTTTGTTTTGTGAGGTGTTAATAATGTGTTTGGATATAGAGATTTGGTGTATTGTTATGAGGTTTGAATTTTTAGATTTGAGTTGGAGTATGTCGAGCTTGGTTAGATAGTTTGGATTTGTATAGTTTGGGATTCGGCCTTAGATATTTTCGTTTCAAAGTTTTAGTTTTGTTTGCGGTTTTCTTTGCATTACTTGCGTAGATACACAGGTATAGTTTTGTAGTTTGTTATAGGTGCTGTGGTTTTAGTAATTAATTGTGATCGTGAGGTGGCTTTTTAATTAAGTGCTTAGGTTGCTTCCATATTGGTTATGTTTGGGATTTGTTTGTACGGGGTTTATTTGGGTTGGTTACACATTATCTTTTTGGTTAGGTACTTACTTTTGGTATATTACTACGCTACGTTTTGTTTTAGGGTGTTATGTACTTTTTACTTAGGTATTTGTATAGTGCATACAAGAGGTGTTGATATGCGTCTAGATTTTAATTATTATATTTATTTGTAATATTGCACTTTTATCTTTTTTGTATTGTACATTATTACTTATTGATGTTATATGTTTTATTTACGTTATAAGTGTTCTACTTGATTGGTTTGGTTTGTTGAATGTTTGACATTTTACTTTTTCTGTAGGGGTTCTGATGTATATGAGGTTGTGGTTATAGGTTATTGGTGCGGGTGTAAGCGAAGGGTGGTGGCTTCTATGCTAGACTTGGTTTTGGGTTTTGCTGTGGGATTCAGGGTAGCGTATGTGGATTATTTCGTATAGTTTCATGAGTTTGCTAGAATTTGGGTTTCCATTATGTTCTTATTTACATACAGAATGTGTTGTGAGTTTTGCTGGTTTGGTGGGTTACCTGTTGCTTGTGGGTTTTGGTAGATTTTGTAGATTTTGGTTTTAGCTCACATATATTTTGTTTTGGTTTGTGAATATCCTATGTATTGCTTGAGTGGTTTATTTGTTTGTTTTATTCGTTATTTAATTGTTGTGCGTAGCGTTAATAGATTACTGGTGGGTTTGTTGCTTGAATTACGTGTGTTATGTACTGTGGTTTTGTAATTGTTGGTTTTAGGGTTTGTTGAACTATGTTCATAATACATACGTGATAGTTGATGTTCTAGTAGTATGGGTGGAGATTATATGATTAGTAATGGTATTTGTTGGGTGCTTAGATGTTTTTGATATTGCTAAGTTTTGCGTTATAGATTTGTTATAAATTAGCTGGGTATGGGTGTTTTATTTCGGTTTGTTTGTAGTTTAGATTTTGTTTAAATATCTGTGGAGTTACCATGCTTTCAGGTGCTTGTAGGTTGGCAGCCATGGGTTTGTTAGTGGTATACTTGTAATCTTAGTGACTGATTCTGTTTAGGTTGGGGGAGTGTCAGTTACCGGCTTGCGAGAGCATGTTTGTTGGGGTTTGCTTTTGAATGTAATATTGTTGTTACTTAGTGTTTTGTTAGGTACTCCTAGACTTTGTATTTAGTGTACTCTTTGTTGACGATTTTGTTGGTTCTTTACTTTGTATATATTTGTACGTAGAACTTAGTGTTTGGTTTTCTATGTAGGTTTTTAAATATAGTGTTTTATTTAATTTTGGATGACATGGGGTTTTTAGTTTTGATACCCTGATACTTAGATTAAGTGTACTGCGTGAGGTTTTTGGTTTGTAGGCTTGTGGTGTTGCACTTTGGTTTTCTTATACGGTTGGGTATTTCGGTTGCGTTCTGAGAGTTGGTTTGTTTGTTGTTTTTTAGGTGTTTTAGTTTTGTTGTGTTTTACAATTTTGTTTGTAGATGTTTGATACGTGTTTTGAGGGTTGGGGGTATGTGGGCTGACGTGTGATTTTGCATTGGTTAGGTTGGTATTTTCTGCATATAGCTTTTTGTTTACGAGTGTTCAATTAAAGCTATGGGAAGGTAGGTATTTGTACGTTGGTTTTGGGATAGAGTTAGGTTGTGGGTTTTAGTAGTGGACGTGTGAGTTGGCTAGGGTTTGCAGACTTGGTTTGGGTGTTTCACAGGTTTAGGTTGTTATTGTTTGATGGTAGTTGGAGCAGTTAATGAGTGGTTGTTTTCCTTTGTTTAGGCTTGAATCTATGATACCTAGGGTTGCGACGTTTTTTGTATGTGCTTATAGTTTAAGCTGTGTATAGGTTTGTTGTTCGACAGTTGCGTTATGGTAGAGTTTTTATTTTTCTTTAAAGAGGGTTTTATGGTACCCAGGAATTTGCCAATTAGACGACTTTGTATTTCAGTTATTAAATTTATTTGCGATGGTTAACTCTGTAATATCTATAGACTTTATCTTTAGTTTTTATGATTATTACTTGATAGTTATATAGGTTATATGGGGTGTGTATGCGTATTTGTTTAGTTATGCGGAGGTTTTGCTGAATGGCTTAACTTATATTTGCTTTACTGCTAGTATTTTATTGTGTTCTTTTAGCCGATGTGTTGGTGGACTTGGGTGTCTTGTGGTGTTATGTAGCGTTGTTGTTAACGTTGTGGTGGTTTTAGCTATGTGTTGAGATTTTGGTTTTTGTTTTAGTGGCCTAGATTGTTGCTTTTGTGATGTTTACCTTCGCAGGTTTGCTTACAGGTTTACGCTTCTGTGTTGTGTGTTTAGTTCATACTATTTGTAGTATCGTATATTTAACTAGTTAGCTTTTCGGTTTGCGTTTGGTTTGTTTAAATTTGATAGATTGCATTACAGAACGTTTTGTTTTACGTATTGATTAAATGTTATTCTGTGACTAGATTAAACATCCATTTCGGTGTATACGATATGTACAGGTGTGGTTTCTTTTGTGTTTTATTTTAGGTTGCTTAGGTTTTCAAATTTAACTGTGTTTGTATTTTAGAACCATTGAGTTGTATTGGTTTGTATTGCACTGTCGGGGTGGTCTAGCGGGTAGTTTGTATTTTGGGTTGTTGGGTTACTTGGCTTTGATTTGTGAGTGGTTTGCTCGCTGTTGCTGCTTTATTAAGATCCATTCTGATTAGTTGAGTTTCCTGTAGATGGCTGCATACTTTATTGATTTGACGTTGCTTGCTATTGTGTTTGGGGTTTAGTGTTTTGTGCGGGTATGCTGTTTGGATCAATGATAGGCTTGTGCGTCACACGTTGTTTTTATGATGCCTGTAGTAGTGTAGTTAGACAGTTTTCGACGTGTGTTTAATAATGATACATGAAATTATTGGTTACAGTGAAGCTTTGTGTGAACTGTTTAGTTGTACTTAGCTTCGGGGTTTTGTTGATTTGTGGTTGCATTGTTATGTACAGGTTATAGTTGTGGTCTGGATTTTGTACTTGGGTATTACACATTTTATAGTTGCTTTTGTGTTTGCGTTGCGATTGTGGGATTTAGGGTTTATATTTGTATTTTGTATACCTTCGTGTCTCATTTAGTATTTTGTAAGCTGTTTTTTGCCTTGGACTTCCGGGTTAGTTTGTGGGGTATTGTGTACTTTATTTGCGTTATTTTGCTGAATTTCTTATATAGGTTGTTTACCTGCGGGATTTCTGGCTTCT
Organism: Vickermania spadyakhi; assembly: GCA_030849815.1. Lineage (NCBI taxonomy): Eukaryota > Euglenozoa > Kinetoplastea > Trypanosomatida > Trypanosomatidae > Vickermania > Vickermania spadyakhi. Next base: position 7,634 of record JASAOA010001474.1, on the reverse strand, counting down.
GGAGGGTTGATATAATATAAAGGTTTGGCAGAATTTTGTGGTTTCCTTGTAATTTCGATAGTAAAGTTGAGGATTTTGGGTGTTTTACAGAGAGTTTTGGATTTTCATGACTTTATCCGTGTTGTTACGCTATTATGTTTGGGTTTGTTTGGGTTTTACAGCCTTTTGCGAGACTTGTTTTTTAGAGTACTTTATCGTAGTGTTTTTAGGGTGGGTTATTAAGTAGGTTTTTGAGGGTAGATTGGTGTAGGTGGGATTTGGGATGTTCATGGTATGATATCGTTGGAGTTAGAGTTTTGGTTGATTTGCGTGCACGTAGGGAATTTGTGTGGTGTTATATGTATTTAATTTGTTTAGGGATTATGGTTGTTTTAAAATATAGTTACATTGACTTGCGTGATAGTGTGCATAGGTTTCAGTTTGTTTTTTGTAAGATGTACATGGTACATTTTCTTTCTTGTTTAGGTTTGGGGATTTACTGGTGGTTGGTGTTTTGTGTAATATGATTGCGATTTGTGGGCTGAGATTTCATTTGTTAGGTTGGTTGCTGATGTTTTGATTTGTTAATGAGTAGTCGATGTAGCGTTTAATTTAGATGTAGAATTTTGCGAAGGTTTGTAATTTTTGTAGAGGTTTGTGTGTTTCATATATTACGTTAAATTGTAAGATATTTGCACGTGTAACTCGCGTTTAGAGTTTTACTTTTATAGCCTCAATAGGACTTAATTGTTTGTAGGTTCGGAGGCGTACATTATGGGTTTTTGTTAGGGAGCTTGCTTGGGGTTTGGTTTAGTATTTTGGTTATTTGCCGTTTGTTTGCATATAATTGTAACTTGCATTGGGATTTGCTTTTAGGTTAAGTTTTGATATAGATGTTGGAGGTATTTTTATTTATTTTATTGGATTGCAGTTACTTTGCTTCCAAGGCGGGAATTGTTAGTTTTGATTTGGATATTGCATGGTCTGTTTAGTAGGAGTTTGACTATTAAGTGGGATAGGTTCGTTAACAATTGTTGAGATAGGTTGGATTGATGCTTGGTTTTGCAGATTTTAGCTTTAACATATGGTGAATGTTGTGTTTAGAATTGATTGTAATGCAGTTTGGGTGTGTGCGCATTAGCATGTGTGTGTGGGGTTTGTTGGCTACTTACGTTTACTTTTGTGGTTGTTGCTGGTTTAGGTTTGTTGCCTTTAGTTGCTAGATTGGTATTGTATGTGCATATTTTGGGTGTTGTTTGCTTGTTTTTTGTGTTTGTATTAGTATGTTGGTTGTTGACCACGTTTTGTGTATATGGATGTTTTAGATTTAGAGTTTTACTGTTTTGCTATACTTTAGGGATTGGTTAATGCTATAGGTTGCGGATGTTCAGGGGTTGTTAAGGTTGTTTGTTTTTAGTTATTATATTTGTTTGATTGCATTTGGTTGTAGTTTATATTTTATTTATAGCTTTATAGTTAGTAATATCAAAGTTCTATGTGTTTGTCGGCCAATTATTACTTTTGTATGCGATGGGATTTAGTGATTTAGGTTTACATGGGTACTGTGTTTGTTTAGTAAATGATTTTGTTTTACGTTTTGGTTTTTAGGATATATTATACGTTTACTAGCTGTTTGTTGGGTTGTTTTACTTGTTTTCGATTCGAGTTTTAACAATTGATTGGTTGAGTGTTTATTGTTGTGGGGTTAAGTTAGTTTTTGTTGGCTTTCCTTGAGTTGTTTGTTAGGTTTCATTATTGTAGGGTTTTGGCGTTTGTTTTTAGGTTGCAGAACTGATGCTTTGCTAAGTTGTTTATAGACACTGTTTAGATTGTGTTTCAGGCAATATTATAAATACTTAGTTTCTTATGGACTGGTTTTGTTTGTCTTACTTTTGATAAGAGTGCGTTTCTGGGCTTGTGATTGGTAGATGTTTCGATAGTGGAGTTTTGTTATAAATGAGGTATCTGGGTATACATACTTCGATGTTATTTGATACTTAGTGATGCGGATTTGGGGTGTAAGATTATGTAGTAATTGTTTACTAGTTTTATGTTTAAATGGTTTTATAATTTTATAGATTTGCTTGATATTTGGGTTTTATATAGGTTTAACTTGGTGGTTTTGGGTTATGCATTGGTTGTACTGTTTGGCAGTTGTTTTGTGTGATGTTGTGTATTGCAGGTTATATGGGTTTGCAGGAGTTTTGTATTGTAATTTATATGTGTTTGTATTTGATTTGTGAGAGGTACTTTATAGTACCGGGTTTTAGGAATGTTGATTTACATTTATTTTGAGGTGTGCTCAATGAGTGACTTTTCGTTGTTAGATTTGCATTAGCGTGGGTTTCGTGTTTCGTTTTACATGTGTTTTATTATTTTGTTATGTTTTGTGTGATTTTTAATTGTTTATTTGTTTGGGTTTTATATTGGATTTTCGTGTATATGTTTTTGTGCTTCTGCGTGCGTGGATTGGGCATGTTTTAATTTAGATTTGTTTACTTTGTTGGGTTTACAGATGGTACTTACTGTTGTGCTGGATGTGTTGCTGTTGTTTCCCGGAATTTTACATGATGATTTTATTGAAGTGATATTCAGAGTACTCTAGTAACGCGTGTATTTGTAGATGTTGTTACTTTTGTTTGTGGACTTGTGTGTTTGTTCGCTTTCTGGGTGTGGGTGCCTGGCGTATTATGATTAATGTTTAGTTTTGATGGGTTGGTTCGCTACTAGGTGTTAAGCTTTTTGTTGTAATTTTGTTTTGGTTTGTAGGTGGCTTTATGTGAGTTGGTTGTTGTTTCTAATTTGATACCTGTGTTTTGGGTTTGTATTTGTAATTGTATTATGGGCATAGTAGAGTTAGTGCTGGGTGTAGGCACATATACTCTTTTGTGCGTTTTGTAAGTTGGGTTTGAGTTGCTTGGTTTGATTGCATGTGTATGTGTTACTTGTGTAGTTACCTTTTGGGTAGGTTTACTTATTGTTTTACAGTTAGATAGTATGTTGTGAGGAATGTGTTACTGTATGTTTTTATGTTGATTAATATGCATTGTAATAGTGCTTCTTATGTTCTTTGATTTTTATTTGTTATTACTTGGATGATGCTTGTAGTTCTCGGGATTCTTGTATATGTCGATTTATAGTTACTTGTGTTTTTGTTTGTTTGTTTGGGTGTGTTATATCGTCTTAAATTTCCTTATACTTGTTCGTAGATGAAGGTTTTCTTTTGGTTGTGCTCTGTGACTAAGGTTTATTTTAAGTGTTAGGTACCCTATTTTGTTTTATGCTTTATAGATGCTCGTTTAGTAGCGTTGATTTATTGTTGTTGTTTATTTATCTGTAGGTATAGTCTGTTGTTTGGGTGGTTTTGTGTTTCAGGCGGTAGGGTGGGTTACATTGTTGTGGACTTTTTAGCAGGTGTTTACTCTTGCTTAGGTTTGACGAATTTGATATTTGAATTACTTTTGTTATGTATGGCTTGGCATGCAATTTGTTACAGGGTGTGTGGTTTAGTTTTGGACAGGCTATTAGAGTTTTTACTTTGTTTATTGATTACGTTGTTTTTGACGTTTAGGTTTTCTCTGATGTAGAGCTGCCCGCGGTTTTGGGTATTATAGTTTGGCTTCCTGTATTTTGTCCTTTATTGCAGGTTTTTGGGGTTGGTTTATTTGCAGTATTGTGTGGGCAAGACACTTACCTGCAGGTTTCTGGGCTGTTGGAGGGTTGATATAATATAGTATTGGTACTTGGGGTACGTTGGTTTGGGTACTGTGATTTTATGTGTTTCGGGGTTAGATTGCTTTTTATGCTATTTGTGATAAGCTTACTGTATGTATTGCGCGGAGGTTATGCTGGGATGTCCCCTTTGTAACTTGTGTCCGGCGGAATTTAGAGCCAGTTCGGGATTTTGTATTTGTGACTTAGGGGATGTTGGGAGTTTGTGTGTTAAGCTATGGGTGTGTTTGGTTTACTTGTGTAGGGGTTGCTGAGTTTTGTTCATTTGCGTACTTTCGGAATTTAATTATGATTTCTATATGTGGGACTTCCCGTTAGGATTTGTAGCTGTATGTATGCAGTTTGGGTTAGGCGTTGTAGTACATTAGGAATCTGTAAGTTTGTTCTGGCTTTAAGGGTTTATATTTAATGCTTGTATAAATGTTTGGTAGACTTGGTTAGACTTACATTTAATTATAATTTATGGTTACGTTTGCGGTTGTAAGAAGGTGTGTTTTGTTTTGAAAGTGTTCGGTGGGGATCTAATAAAGTAATGGTACTTGGTTGAGTGGTTTGGTATTTGTATGATGTAGGCTTGCGTTGGGTTTTTATGGAGGTACCTTGATTTGAGAAGTTTGGTTTTTGCGTTTTGTATACTTGCTGTAAGTTTGTTATGTTTGAAGTGGGTTTGTTACACGCGATGGTTTTGTGGGTGTGGATTGGAGGTCGCCACAAGATTAGATTATGTTTACAGGTTTAGATGTTTGAACTTTATGGCAGTGTAATGTTTGCCGTATTCATATTTAATTGTAATATTGTGAGCACCCTTTTATAGTGAGTATTGTATTATTACTTAGTTTTGATGTATGGTTGTTAGTGATAGTTTATAAGTGACATGTTGATTATGATGTGTTACGTAGTTGTTGTTTTGCGTGGTTTTGTTTTAGTTTGTTATTGTTGTTGAATTTGCTGCTGAGACTTAAGGTGTTTCATAAACTTTCTTAGTTTACGTAGGGGATGGTTGTTTTGTAGCCTATATTTTGCGCAGATAAGGTGAGTGTCGCGTTTTGTTTTGCTTTGGTAGTTGATACATATGTAGCTAGGTATTGTGGGTTTAAGGATTAAAAATTTGTATTACCAGGGTTTTGTAATGCTGTTATTGGTTACACTTGGTTTGCTTATGATAGTGTGGATTATTTGATTGTGTAACTTGTTTATTTATTAGGTTAAGTGAGATTTAAGTATATGCTTTCGGGTTTAGTTTGGTAGGTTGTGTAGGTTTACCCAATGTAGGTGTTTTTTTGAGGGTATTTCAGGGTGTTTGTTTGCGATAGCCTGTAGTTTGCTACTGATAGAGGTTTCTTGACGTGTTGTTAATGCGTGTTTGGGTTTCCGGGTATATGGAGGTTTGGGGTCCCGGTATTTACGCAGAACTCGTGTAATGTTAGGTATTATGTAACTTATCGTGTATTTGTATGAGTACTTTTGTTGAAATACGTGTTGTAAGGTTTGTGGGTTTTGATACCTGCTATAAATGGTGGTAGTGTTTGATGGATATGATTAGTGCTTAATGGTTTGGACAAGGCTGACAGGTTTGCTTTACATAGTTAAAATGTTATAGTTCGTAATAATAATTAGGTGTCTTATAGTATTTGGTGCTATTACTTATTTTAAGTTTATTTTAGCTGTTTCATTGCTTGTGATAGCTGTAGCATTCAGTATGAGAGGTTGTTGTTTCGGTTTGTTTTATAACAAGGTAGTTGGTTTTACTTTAGTAGGTTTGGGGTGTTAGCTGTCTAGGTTTACTGTTGTGGTTTTAGGGGATTGCGTTGGTTTTGTGTTTGTATGTGTTAGTGTGACATACTGATACCACTTGCAGTTTTACTTGCTTGTAGGTTTATTGAATTATGTAGTTCGTGATTGTTTGTTTGGATTTGTCTGGAGTTGTGTTTGGATTGTAACTTAGACTATTTGTATGATTGTTATAAACTAATGTTGTTGTTTGGTATTGAGACGAGTTTTTGAGTTTGTTCTTTTAGATTTGTTTTCCTTTCCGATTTTGTATGTCGTAGAATTTACATTGATGACTTGATGTGTCGCAGTTATGTACTTTTGTTTTGGTGATTTCGGAGTTGCTTGCTTTGGCTTTAGGTTTCTTGCTTTAGATTTGTTATATGTGTGACGGTGTGTAGGTGTTGCGCGTTAGTTTCTTGTTGGTTTGCTTCAGAGGGTTGTTGATGGACCTTGTGGGTGAATTTATTGTTATAGTAGGTTGCTTATTTTGTATGATGGTGTAGTTGGTGGCGGGTTTTGTGGTATATGAAATTTATATGTGAATTCAATTGATTTGAGGTTGTTTAGATTGCTGAAGTTTGGGGTTTGTAGTAGTTTCACTTGGGTGAATCTTGGCAGTTGGTTGTTTGGGTTTTATGATATTGGTATATTGTGTTTATTGTGTTTTTGTTTATGGTTGCAGTTTTGGTTATGGGTTTACAGGTATGGTGTATGTGTGCTGTTATTTTGTTTTGTTTGGGGTTTTCCGTTTTGTTTTGCGGGCATTGCAGATTAGATGACTCTGTTTTACGTTTGTGTTTGTATGTCTACTTTGTTAAGGTTTAGGTGTACTTGTTTTCGTTTGAGTACTTGTGGGTTTTGGGTTTTCGTTTTAATTCTTGGATTTTGGGTTTTTGGTAAGGTTTAACTTATACTTTAGGTTTAAGTTTTGGAAGTGGCTTTATTTAGGATGGTTTGCTTTGCATGCTTAAATTTATGTATGGTTTTACGGAAGGTGTACTTGTTGGGCGTTGGCATTTTATTACGATTCTGTAGGAGTGTGTCATGGATTGTTTACTCGAGGTTGTTAGATTGACTTGCGGTGGTTTATATAGTTTGTTTCGTGAGCTACGTTGTTACATAGATATGTTGTAATTTTATTTGTTCTATTCATTTTGTTTTATTGTTGCCGTAGTGTTTGCTGTTTTGTAGGTTTGTTGTGCGCGTTTAATTTTTGTTTGTTTTAAGGATGTGTTGTGCAGGTAAGTTTGTCTATCTCCATTAGTTAGGTTCGGTTTCCGTTAGTTTTGAGTTTTAGACGGTGTGGGAGTTGTTGGTGCGCCATTTTGGATGCATGGTTTAAGAGTGTGTTTGTTTTTTGGTTTCCTTTATTTGAGTTATCGCTAATACCTGTAATTTTGGGTTTTGCTTGTTTTGATTTTCATGTCGATACTTAGTTGTGAGCTTGCCTTAAGGTTTTACTTTGAATGTACATGTATTTTGCTTTAGTGTTTGTCGTTTTTTGTGCGTTGGTTTTAGGGTTCTGTGGTTTTGTATGTTGCTATGTTCTGATTTGTGTTTGATTAGTAGGTTTCCCATTTGTTACTTGCAGATTTTGTATTTGTAGAATTGTTGGTGTTCTGATTTTTATTGTGTGAAGAGTTTTTGTTTGCTATAAAGGCTTGGTTTTGTTGGAGGCATCTGCATTTAAGTTTACGAAACTTGTGTTTTTGTGGCTGGTTTTACTGCCTTATAGATTTCGTAGTTTGTAGGTTTCGAGATTTTGCGTGGGTGTTGGTTTTGGTCGTGGTTTGTTGCTATTTGTAGGTTTGTCAGCCTTGAAGTTTTACTGCTTGGGGTGATTGTGGGGACCTTCAATGTTTCGCTCCTGTGGAGGGTTGATATAATATAGCTACTTGTAGATTTTTGGAGATTTTGGTGAGAACTGCAGGTTTTTTCCCTTTGAACACTGCTAGAAGGTTTGGGTATCGGCTTTTATAGTGGCTTGGTAATAGTATTGGAGGTTGTATTTACGCCGGTATAATCGCTAATTTCGGGTCGCAACTGCAGATTTTGCTTTTCGTAGAGGGTTGATATAATATAGTTACTTGTAGATTTTTGGGGGTTTTGTTGAGAACTGCAGGTTTTTGCTTTGAACGCTGCTAGAAGGT
>JASAOA010001473.1:0-15050 GCA_030849815.1 Vickermania spadyakhi | reverse complement strand
GTGTATTTTGTTTTTGGGGTGTTAGCGGGCACTTGGTGTTTGTGGTGGTACATTGCTTTGTGGTTTGGTTTTGTTTGTTTTTTGCGTTATATGCTCAGGGTTCTGTATTTAGCGATTAACTTTGGTTTTGTAACTTGAAGGTTGTTTGGGTATAGGCTGACTACTTATATGGTGCAGTTCTTTGTGTAGGTTGGTTTCTTTGGGTTTGTAAGGTTGCGATTTTATATTTGTAGTTACATGCATGGGTTTAGTTTTGCTTAGGTTTTGATTTTTGGTTTGTATAGGTTGTTAGGTTTGCATAGTTTTGCGGGCGTATGGGTTTGCAGATTGTATCATTATGTTGTTTTGGATTGTTTATAAGTTTTTGCGGGGTGCACCTATTGTATTTGGTTGATTATGTGGGGGTTTTGTAGTTACTGTGTATTTTATTGTGTTTTTCATTTTGGGATGTTAGGGAGCTGTTTTACGAACACATTGTTTTAACTTTTATGTACGGTTTTGTATATGTTAGTTTGTATAAATGGTGGTAATTGTGTGTTTTATTGGCTAGACATACAACTTATACATTTGCTATTTTGTTGTTTGTTTCGAATTTGGACTAACATTTCTGTTACTTTGGATTTGATTGCGTTTGTATGCTTACTTGTGTTACTCGGGTTTTTAAGTTCACAATGTTTAGCTTTGTATTGGCTTGTTGTGTAGGTTGTTGCTTACAGATTTGGATTTGTTTTTTATGTTGGAATTTGTGGTTTGGTTAGTGATTTTCTATATTTTGTGCTTGCTTTTAATATGATTTTGTTTATGTTGTCTATTTGTATTTGGTATTGGTGTGATAACGTTGTGCCTGAGTAGACGTTGATTAGAGTGTGTTGTATGTTATTGCATTTATAAGTTGACATGGTAATTATATAATTGGTAATACTTGTTAGCGCGTTTTATTTGATTGTACATTATTACATTGGTTTTATGATAGGTAGTTTTGTTAGCGGTTGCATTTGGTTTACTTGTGCTGGGGTTAAGTGTTTTCGGTGGACGTTGTTTTGGATTTTTGTTTTGTTTTGTTGTTTAAGTGTGTTTGATTTGTTGTATTTGTTGTTTGTGATTTTATATTATATTGTTATCATTAAATTCTACATTCGACATTGCGTGACTTTCACTACTTATGTTTTAAGCGGTAGGTGTTGTTATTTTGTAGTTTTGTGACTTGCTGATTTACGTGGTTTGTTGTATTGTTTAGCTTCTGGTATTGGTTAGTATCAAAGTGTTGACAGGTAGGTTTGCATTAGAGGTTTGGATTGACTCGTGTTTACGGTGTTTACAGGTTTTGTATGTTTGATTTTGTTGCGTAAGTGCGTGCATTTTTACTTAATTCTTGGCGTTTACGAGGATATGTAGGTAGTATTTGCAGTAGAGGTTGCTTCTGATTTGGGTTGTGGTAATTGGTTGGGGTTGTATTATACGCTTTACAGAGACTTTACGTTTTTGAACTGAGTTGAGTTTTGTCGAAATAATACTAGTTGCTCTAAGCTTTACAGTTGGCTTAAAGTTGCTTAGATTTCAATTTTGGTTTGAACTTTCGTTTTGTTGCTGATAACTGGTATTGTTGGATAACCGTGTTTAGGGAAGACTCACGTAAATGTACTTTAGGTGGGTTTTTTGTGTGGGTTTCATTTTTGTGTAGGTGTGTGGTTTTGTGCGGGTGGTTTCTAAGCTGACTTTTATACGTTATGCTTTGTGTCGGTTTATTTATGGGTCTAACATGTTTGTTTAGAGTTTTAAGTATTGTTGTTAATAGCAGGTAGGTGTGTTGTTTAGTTGCATAGGGTTTGTATTTAAATTATAGGTTCTTATTTACTAACTTGGTCATGCATGGGTTTTGTGGTGAATGTGGGATTTGTTGTTTCCTGTTTGTAGGTGTATTGTTTGTAATTATTGTAGAGATGCATTACGACATATTGTGTTGTTTGGTTAAAGATTTTGTTTAGGGGTTTATAGTTGGTTAAGCTTTATTGGCGGCAAGTGACACTTATGAATGCCCAGTGTTTTTACTAAGTTGTGCATTAGGTAGGTTGCCGGAGTAGTTGTTTTTAGAGTTTTAATTTGGGTTCTTATTAAAGGTGTGTATTGCTTTGCCTTGTAGACTGGAGGTTTCATGGTTTTAAAGAGTTAATCTTTTGGGAGTTTGGTATTTTGTGTTGGGTGTTACATCGTTTGTTTATTTTGCGGCTTTGGGTACTTATTTAAGTTTGTGGTTTTGCTACATATTTGAGTTTACTTGTTTTGCGTAGTTTTTGGTGGGTTTGTTTTAGGTTTGCTACTGCTAGGGATTGGTTATTTAAATGTTTACATATGTGTACTTTAGTGTTGTGTTGTTATGTTTGGTGATTCGTTTTGTTTTGTACTTACATTACATAGGTTTAAAGCAGTCGTTGATTTTGTGATTTACATTATACTTAGTTGTATGGGAATGATAGCTTTGTTTAGGCAGGTGTATACTTATATCTTGTAATTTTATAGTTGTGAATTAGATATACATAGCTTGGTTTTAATGCATAAGTTTGTAGTTTGTTTTCTTTGTTGAGTTGGTTGGTTTGTTTTACAATGTTTTTACGTTATTTGGTGTACGTGTTTATTTTAATTGCTACAGAAACCTGCTATATGCAATATACCTTCCGTTATAGGTTATATAGTCAATTAAGGGTGTTGATTTTCTTTTGTTTGCTTGGGGTTGTTATGTATTTACGTTTTTGAGTTGTGGGACTTAAGATCCGAATTTATGTGTACTTGAAATGTTTGGAGTATTAGTGTTGTGTTTTATTTTTGAGGTATGCAGCTTTTTAGGTTTGTTAATTATTTAAATCTAATTCTAGGGTAGCCAGGTTGTATCACTAAGTTAACAGTTGCTATACTTGGTGTTTGTGGTGCCATGTCTGCCTGCCGTGTTGTTTGATTGTGTAGTTACAATTTACTAGATTACCTTCCGGTTAAAATGTTTTTATGCTTTGCATTGTGTATATGTGGGTTTTGTTGTTTTGTTATGTTTTGGAGGATTTTGGGTTGCTAGATTTGGAGTTGTTAGGGTGTTTAGTTTTGAGGGTGTTAGACTTTCGAGATTTGGGATACTTAGGGCTGCCGAGATTTGGGACACTTAGGGCTGTCGAGGTTTGGCTAGGGGTATCGAGATTTGGGGTTTAGAGTTGACTTAGATTGGTGGGTTTAGAGTTGACTTAGATTGGTGGGTTTGTGGGATAACTGCAAGTTTTAGGTGTTGTAGAGGGTTGATATAATATACGAAGTAAGAGGTATTAGGGCATTGGTGGCTTGTTGATGAGAGTTATTGTGATTTTGGAGTTTTTGGGTTGTAGGCTTGGGTTTGGGTTTGCTTTGGATTGTGTTTTTGGTTATGCAAGGCTGATTAAATGGTCACTTTAGGGTTTGTAGTTGTACTACGTATAGGTTTGTTAGAGGTGGTTGAGGCTTGGGGTTTTGCTTGGTTGTTAGGTAGGGTTCAATGTTATGTACGTGAGCATGAATTTTAAGGTTTGCTAGGGTTGTGGAATTTGTGCTTGTGGGATGGGGGATGTATATGGTTTGGATATTGTTCGTGCACGACTGTTTTGGGGTTGCCATGAGTGTTTGTTATCTGATTTGGTTTCCGGGGTGTTTGTAGGGGTATAGTTACAAGTTGTAAATTGTTATGTTTTATAGTTTTGAGGGGTGCGTTGCAGGTGCTATTTGTAATTGTTTTGTTTGTATAGAGCACTTATAGATTGTGAATTTCTTTTGTGGTTTGTTTGATTGACATGACGAACGTATCTGTGGGGTTGTGATGGGCATAGGCGGTTTTCGCTGAACCCACTGTGGTGTTGCAATTGACTGTGTTATTTGTTTGTTTCCTAGTTGTGGGTTGATGTGTTTTTAAATCTAAGTTGTAGCGATGTTTGTTTGGGCATATTTTGTGTAGTGCCTTTGTGGATATGTTTATAAGTTTGTGATTTGCATGCGTTTTGCTGGATGTCTTGTGTCGTTATAGATCCGTAATAGTTGCGGAGTGGTGTATACTTACCCATTGTGTGTAGTTTGTAGTCGTGTTTGTGTTTGCAAACTGTGTTTGCGAGATTTCTTAGACTTGCGGGTTTAATTTGTATTTTAGGTTATGGCAATGACGGCAAGTTGTAGGCTTCACGTGTATTTTGGGTTTGGTATATGTTGTTTTTTGGAGTTGTTTAGCTTTTGTATTTGATTGATTTTGTGTTTATATAGAATGTTTACTTTCTGTTGTTTTGTATTCTATTCGTGTTTAACTTACTCTTAGGGTTACAAGGGGTTTGTGTTTTATAGTAGGCTTTGATTTAGATGTGGAATTGTTATTATGCTAAGTTTAGAATTGATGCGTATATTAGTTTGCTTGAGGTGAGTTTGCTGTAGGGTTTTAATTATTATATAGTACTATAGTTACAATTGTGCACTTGTTGCCCAGGATTTGTTTTTGGTTACAGTGGCTTTGAGTACACCGAAATTTGTGGAGGATTGATTGCTTTCATAGGGTGGTTTTATTGTATAGAGACGCTTACAGTAAGGTGATTGTTTGTTTCAGAGTTATAGTTTTTTGTTGCTTGCAGCATGTTGATTGTTGTTTTGGGGTATTGGATTTAAATAGTTTGTGTTTACTGTGTTGGATTTTAGATTTGGTTTTGTTGCAGTGGGCTGTGTGTTAATATTATTACGAGATGCTGTTGGGCTTGGTTTGCTGTGTTTTGTTTGTTTGTTTGTTGGTTGGATTGCTTATTGGTTTGTCGACGTGTTTAGTTTCTTTGGTTTTTAAAGGTGTTAGTTGCATAGCTTGCAATTAGTAGCTTGTATAGGTATTTTTAATTTGGGTAGATATGGGTTTTATATGCTACATTTTAGGGTGACGTATATTGTGAGCGGATTACTTTTGGACAGACTTGCTTTTGGTGGTTTTTGTTTTCGCTGGGGTTGGATAGTTTGTTGTTAGTTGGTGTTGCATTAGGTTATATTTGTGTGTGCACCTTAGGGTCGTATATTCAAGTTTGCTTTGTTACTTAGGGATTTGTGGTTTTGTGTAGGTTTGGCGTAGTTGTACCACTTTGGGTTTGGTTTTGTACTTGAATTTATAATTGTTACAAACCTGTTTGTATGTGTCATTAGTTTTTGGTTGTGTTGTTTTATGCGAGGTGTTTGCTTGATTTGATCGTTGTGTTTCCTGCAGCGAGGGTTTAACTTGTATAGTTGATTGGTTGGTTGCTTGTAATGCTGTATAGTTAGCCTATTGGTACGATGTTGTAGTTTGGTATTTGTGTGTAACTTTGATTGTTTGGGTTCTTTTGGTTTCCTGTTTTGCTTGGGATTACTCTTAATTTACAGTCAACGGTTTTGGAGTTGGTAGGTTGGGTTTGCAGATTACTTGTGGTTTTATTATATTTCATGTAGTTTTTGTTTGCGTGTATTTTAAAATGACTATGTATTTTGTTAGATTTGATTTGTAGTTGTAATATTATTGTACCCGTTTCTTGTTTTTGGTGTTATTACTTTGCATTATGAGTTTGTTGACATAGGTTGGGTTTTAGTGGTATTTGGTTTAAGGCTTGATTGTATAGTGTATATTACACTTTTGTCTTCTCGTTTGTGGTAGATTTCGTGTTGGGCATAGGTTTCGAGGTGGTTGGTGTGTATTCGTGATTTCTGGTTTTGTATTGATGTTTAGTGTGTTTTGTACATTTTAGTTGGACTTAGAACATGCAATTTTCGGTGGCTGGATTTTGTAATTTGTATGTGCGAAGTTTGGATGTTATATGCCTGTTCTTTGTAGGGTTTATACGCATTGGTAGTTTTCTTTTATTTGGATGTTGATTGTTTGCTTTGTGCATGCAGATTGTTTCCAGTGTTTGTTTGTTTGTTGGTTTTAGGTAATTTTATGGGTTGGGACTTTAGCTGTTTACATCACTTGTATGCACAGTATATAGTTTGGGGTAGGTGTTAGTGGGTGTGTTAGCATTGTTTGCAAGGTTTTGCGTAAATGTGTTGTGTGAATGTATTTTTCTTTTATTGTTTGATTACGGAGTTTTGATGTAAAATGGGTTGATGGTACTATTTGAGGGTTTGGGTTTGCATTATTGCCCAATTTGTCTGTGAGTTAATTTAGGTTTGCGGTAGTGTTACTGTTGTAGGTGTGATATGTGTATATTTTGTTTGCTAATAATTAAAAGTTATTCGAGTGCTCCAAGGGTTCTGCTTAATTGTAGGCTCCTTCACCGAGGCTTAGTTTGTTATTTTAAAGTTACTGTTATGCTTGCTCTTTTGTTTTGCGTTTGTTTAAGGTGTTTGTGGTTTGTTTTCGAAATGTTTGTTGTTGCGAGGTCCACTGCTGGCTAGCGTGGTATTGGCAGTTTCGATTAATTTAGACGATTTTGGTATAGTTAACGGGGAAGTTATGTTGTTTTGGGTTACTGTTGTTGGTTGGGCATTTACTTTATAGTTTACGTTTCATAATGTGCTACTGTGATTCGAGGTTTGGATTTTGGTGTGTGCCATTTCTTGTTTGTTATTACATATGTTACGGGTTTATTAGTTTTGTGATTTTGGTTTAGGTTTTGTTGGTTCTTTTGCTTGGGGTTGGGTTTTCTAGATTGATTTTACGGAGTAGGGTGTTGTGTGCTAGGTGTTTATGATTGTGTTGTTGTTCTAGTTGCATTTTATACGTATGTTAATTGTTTGTTATTTTAGTTGATAGGTGGGGTGGAGCGTGTTACTTCAAGAGGTTACTTTTGTTGATGCTCTACATCATTACATAAGCTCATGGTTTTGCATATGTTATCCTTTTTAGACTATGCTGTTTGTATGTTCGTGGTTTATGGTTATAAGTAGGGTTTTGGAGCATCTAAAATATGCTGTATGAGGCTGGCACCTGCAAGTTTTGGGTTTGGTAGAGGGTTGATATAATATAGAGGTTTTAGGGTTTTGATTGGATCCAGGAGTTTTAGGGTTTTTGGTAGGGGATTAGGATTTTAGGGTTTTGCAGGCTTTTTACTGAGAGTTTTATGCTGTTTTGGGGTTTTTTCTTCGTTTTTGGGTGCCGTTTAGGTCTGGTTTCTGCGTGGGTTTTGTAGATTTTACGTTGCACCTGCAGGTTGTTTTGATTGTGTAGGGTTGATATAATATACGGTGTTACCGCTGGGTAGGATTTTGCCTCAGTTTAGGTTTGTAGTGAGTTATGCCATATATTGAGGTTTAGGTGTTTGAACTGGTTTACATGCAGCATTGATAGTGATTTGTGTGGATGTTTCTGATGTTTTGTTTTTATAGGCTTTTCTTCTACGTGGGTTTTGACAGACGTGAGGTACCATGGAGATTTCCTGGAGTTGGGTTTTGTTTGTGGTTTTAGTTTAGAGTGTAGACTGTATGGTATAAGTTGCGGGTTTAGACGTAATTGTGGATGGATGTTTATTGGTAGTTTTGCCAATGTTGTTGTTTGCGGACATTTGTGAGTCGAAGGTATTAATCGCTGATTAAATGTGGTTGCATTTATATGTTTGTGTTTTTGTTTTGTTTTGAGGTATGGTTGTTTATATAGCTTTTGGTGTTGTTTTTATGGTTGGGTTTTAGGTTTGATTGTGCTTTGTTATAAATATGGGTATAAGCATATTGTCTTAGCTTGCAGGAGGTTTGATGTAGAGTGTTTGCTTAGTAGTTTGGTGTGTATTGGTAGTAGTTCGAGGTGGTGTTGATATTTGTTAGGCTGGGTAGGTTTCCTTCTACATTGGTTAACGTAGCTTTTGTGGACATTATAAGTTTCGTTAATTTGGGTCGCGTGGGTTTTATTGTGTTGGTCTTGTGCGTAAATTTTAAATTTGGTTACTATTTGTTAAAGATTATGGATTACTTTGTGTTTTCCTTGGGTTTGGGTTTAGCAAGTTTATATTTTAATACGTGTATAAGTTTGATTATATTTCGTAATTGAAGGTTTTACAGTATTTTGCTATGCGTATAATTTACAAGTCACCGTACGATAGTTTGCGTGTTTATACGTTGGTGGGTGGCTGTTAAAGGGAAGTACTTTGTGGATTTGGTACTTGTTGAGCAGGTGTGGTTTGTGGGTATTTTCTTGTGTAATATTCCTAGGCTGGGGTTCTGTTTTTTGTTGTATTATGTGTATTTATTATGTTAACGGTGAGATTTGTTGATTGGTTATTACGTTACTAATGTTTTGGTTGGTTGAATGATGCGGATTGTTTATAGTTTAGTGGATGACTGCCGTTGGATGTTAGTTTAGTGTGATAGTGTGGTAGTTATACTTTTAATGGATTGTTTTTATTTCATAGTTTACGGGCATGGCATGATTTACGGATGTTAGTTGTATAGGAGTTTCATTGCAATTGTTATTTTGGAGGCTATTAAGTTCTATTGTAGTTTGTGTATGTGTTGGCTGGGGTGGGACTCTTTTGTTTTACTGATTTTATTAGTGGGTTTTGCGTTGGTAGACTGTTAGTACACTGGTACCTTGTTGCTGGAGTTTAAGTTTGGAGTTTGTAGATAGGTAGGTAGGTTTTGTATTTTGCGTTTGGTTAGACTTGGTTTGTGTGGTATTTAGTATGTTTACGATTTAATGGTTTGATGATGTTATCTGCTTATACGTTTTGTAAATGCTACGGGTTTAGCGGTTTGCTGTTTGATTGGATGCTTTGAATTATCATATACACTTGTAATATTATTGGTTTACATTTCGCGACGCATTTTACTATTACTTGATATATTTGTGATATTTGTGATGGTTAGTGTGTTAAAAGGTTTGTAGACTTGCTTGTTGTAGAGGTGATGTGCTTTTCTGATGTTAGTTAGTTGGTATCGTATATGTGGGTGTTTTGCGTGTGGTTTAGGAGGTTTTGAGTTGGCAGATGGTTGTATTTGGTTTGTATTTCTGTATACTAGGTGCTTCTGTTTTGGTATGGGATTTTACTTTGGGTCGTTGGCTTATAGTTGGTAGATACTAGAGGTGGATTGTTTAAAGTACATGGAGTATGTTGTTTTTTGTTGATGTCTGTAGCGGAGGTTTGTGTTGTTTTAAGTTGTTTTCTTTTTATTAGTGTATTTCCAGGGGTAGGGTCTGCTGGGGATTGTAGTTTACGGTTTTGTTGTGTGATATTTGATACGGCTGTAGATGAACATAGATATGCGTATAATTACTCGTTGATTTGTTTGTTCTATTGTGTGTGCTGAGATTGTTGTCGTTGCGGGTTTTGCGTTTTTAGCTTTATGTTTACTTTTGTATTTGATACAATTACGCATTGTGGCTATGGGCTGTTTGCTGTGTTAGTATTAATAGTACTTGTTTGTGGTTTTGGTGTATAGTGTTAAGTTGTTGCTTAAAGTTATAATAAAGATGTTTAGTTGTGTTTTGGTGTTTGGTTTGAGCATGCTAGTGTTCGTGTATTTGTGTTGTTGTGAATTTGTTGGACTTGCTTGTGGTTCGTTATTTGATGTGTTAGATAGAAAGGTTATAGGTGGTATATAATTGTTAGGGATTTGGTAGGTAGGTGTGAGTATGTTTCGCATAAACTTTGGTAGTACTTGGCGGAGTTAGTTGTTTTGACTTAGTATGCCGTAGAACGGGTGTTTTTGTAGGATGTTTCTGTAGTGTAGTTTTGTAGAGGGTTTTGTAGTTTTGGTTGGATAACGAATACTTTTGATTGGCTTATAGATGTGTTTTGGGGTTGGGGTGTGTATTGTTCGCTTTAATAATGCGTGTTTTGTAACTCGTGTTTGTTTTGTTTTTATTTATGAGGGTTCGTAGTTGGTCGTTTTACTTACGTTTGTGATTTGCATTATATGGGCTACTTTGTGACTTGATATTTGTGTGGGTTTATGCTGTTGGTTTTGTGCAGAATTTATGTTACGTTGGCATTTGCTTTTTTATTTTTGGTATTTGTATTTGGAGTTTAGGTTTTGTAGTTTATTGGTTGCGCTTTCCTGGGCTTGAGGGTTTTGGGTTAGGTTGTTTCATGGATATTGCATAGGTTTGTGGATTTGTGTTATAGATGTCATTGTGGGTTTCTTTTTATTGCGTAGGGGTTTCTTTTACTTTTGGAGTGTGTAATGTAGTTTTTCCTCTTGAGGGGTTCCATTTGCCTGTGTTTTTGTTTACTTTATATGGTAGGTTTTCATAGTAAGCTTATATTGGTTTGTTGTAGGTTTTTGTATTTTTTATTAGATTCTGCTTTAATTGTTATAGGTTACGTGTGTTGTGTGCTTGTAGGTCGGGTTGTGTTTGGGGTTTGAAGGTTTTATTGTTATGCATGTATGGCTTTTGTTTGCTAAGCTGTTTACTAGGCATGTTGTATTGTTGCAGCTTTCTCACTGATTTATTTGTACAGGTTGTTATTTCGATGTGGGTAGTTTTGCATACTATTGTTTGCTGGGTTTGTAATGATATTATGGGTAGTTTATCGCTGAGTTTTTAGGAGGTTGACTTTGTGATTTGTTACTTTGAGGTGATTTTGTTATGATGTTGGTTTTCGGCTGCTGATTGAATTGGTTGTGTAAGGTAAGGTCTTTTGAGGTTGAACTGTGAGCGCGGTATTTATGTATTCTAAGATTGTAGGGGTTATCTGGGTCATTGTGTTTTGTTTTCTCTTAGATTACCGACTTTGTAGATAAATAGGCTGTATTTCTGGGTCTATTGTTGGGCATATTTTGGCAATTTCAGGTTCTGTGAGTACTGTGGATTTGTTGCTTTGTGGGCATAACTGCAGGTATTTTCGCGTCTTAGGGGTTGATATAATATAGTAGATGGGTTTGGGTGTAGTGGTATTGATTTTATAGTGATATTTGGTGGTTTCCTTCAGAGCAGGGTTTGTTTCCAGCAGCGTTTGTGGGATTTGGGGTGTTTCCGGTGTTTTATGGAGTAGGTTTGTTTTGTACTATTGTTTAAGAGTTTGAGTATCACCTAGGGATGATGTTTTTTGTTGGATTTGGTGCTTGTGAGATCGGTGTGATGGTTACATAAGTTTACTTACTATTTTAGGATTATTTCGTAGGGTTTGTGTGTTTGGCCGATTAGGGTACTTTGGCGTATGGGTAAGGTGCACATATGAAGGTAGGGGTTTGCAGAGATTTGTTAGAGTTGTACCTGTTAGGTTGGATAGTTTCGTAAGGTTGCGTATTGTTTGCGACTATTCTCGAGTTGTGTCTGCTTTCGATTCGCCTGGTTTTTGTGTTTAGCTCGAAATGGTAGGATGTTTATACGTGTTGTTATTTTGTTTTACAATAGCGTACCTCGTGTAAGTTGATGTATATCTGTTTGTTTCCAGTTATTGTAGTAGGGGTTGTACTTTCTTATTGTGTAACAACCGACGTTATGTGCGTACTTTTGGGGTTGGTTATAGATATAAGGTTTGTAAATTTCCTTGTAGTTTAGATTTGTAGTTAGGTTTTATGATTTTTTGTAATTTTGGTAATATGTTGTGGTAATGGTGTTTAGGTTTACTACTCCGGGTAGGTTGCTACATTAACGGTTTTGAGGGATATTTGTGGGTATTTTGTGGATTGGTGCTCGTGTGGGTCGTTATGTAGATGTTATTCTGTTATGCTTTAAAGGCAAGCTGGATATTTGGGTTTCATATGCTTATTGTTTCGACTTGTTTGTAGTACAGTGTTATGTTGACTTTTATTGGCTGGGTATGCGGGTGTTGTTAATTTTACTTTGCATATTTGTAGTTTCACTGTGTTTTGGGTTTTGGATGGGTTATTTGATTGGCTGGGTTTGTGGGTAAGGTTTTTAGGGTACATGTCTGTGAGGCTTTGGGTTTATATTTTGTAACGTAATTAGAGGATGTTTGGTTTTGAATTATAGTTAGGTATTTACGCAGGTATGTTGCTTATAGATTCATATTTCATTACGTTTTGTTTTGATATTTTATGTTAGTGTAGGTTTTCAGTGGTGTTCGCTTGATTATTGTTTTGCAGCATTGAAGTATTTGTATGTGTTGCTTGGGTTCCGAGTAATTTTGTAGTAATTTTAGCTTGTTGGAGTGTGTTTATGCTTGGATTTAGTGTATTTTAGTTGCAATATTTGTAGGTTATTTTATGAGTTTGGGTTTGATTTGTTATCATACAAGTGTTTTGGAGCCTAGTTGTGGGTTGATTGTTTGCAAGTAGCGTTACATAACCGCCACATACACGTCAATAATGATTAATTGATGTGTTATTGCCTGTTTTTGAATTGGTACTTTGTAGGTTTGTGGAACTTTGTGGTTTGTATACTGAGTAGGGTTTGTAATTTGTTTTGTATTTAGACTCAAGTATGCCATATTATTGTGTTGCTACTAGATACATGTAGTTTTGCGGACTATATGTTTTCAGGACTTGGGATTGTTTGGTTTATATATAGTAGTTTTTAGTTTCTTTAATAGTGTAACTGTGAGTTAAGGTTGGTTGTTATGTATTGTGAATTTGTACCTCGTATAGTTAATAGCAGGGGTTGCTTAGGTGGTTTTTGCTTTTTGGTTTGTTTGCATAGGTTTATGGTACTTTCTTTGGTTTGTTATGCATAAATGTTGGTTATATCTGTTGTACGTAATGTTTTGATTTGGGTAATTAGGCTATAAATGCTTAGTTGTTTATGTTGTGGTGGGTGTTACTAGCTTTACATTTTATTTTGCATTGATTTGTGTAATATCATATAATTCAAATTTTGTGTGTTTGTCATTATTACTTGCTGTTAGATTATGATGGGTAGGTTTACTAGTATATGGTTTGTGTAGCATGCTTTAGTTATGTTTGTGGGTGGATTTGAGGTGATTTCGTATTGTGCTATGATGTTTTGCTTTGTTACATTTGTTATAGAGGTATCAGACATTGTCATTATTGTACTTGTTCTTTATAGTTGTGTACGTGTGTTTACGTTACTGGTTTGGGTACTTGTTTTGTAGGTTGGTTTTTAGGGTGGTTGTTTTGCTTGGGGTTGTATTGGTTATGCTTGCGTGGAACTGGCAGTTTGTGCATTGATTAATGTTGGCTTTTGCGTAAATGTTTATAGTTCACTGTAAGCATATGTGTATTTCTGCTTTGGTTTGTTAGTTTTCCAATATGTTTTAATTAGAAATAGTTGTTTCCTGGGTTTGTAACTTTCTGGGTTTTGGAGTTTTGTGCTAGACTCATCGTGCTTGGAGAGTTGTGTTGACTTTTCGGTTTTTTCGTTGGCATTAGGTTGTGGTTTTAATTTGATTCTGGGCGTTAGTTATTTTATTTAGTTTTGGTGGTTTTGGGGTAGACTGTGTACTTAAAGATATGGGTTGTATTAGGGTTGTCGTTCGCAAGCGTTGTGGCTTTAAACGTAAACAACAGTGATTGGTTGTTAAAAAAGGATGTGTCATTTTGGAAGGAGGTGCTAGGCACATGTGACAGTAAGGAGACAACTTTATGATTTCATCCCAGGAGGGTAAGTTTACTGTTTTTACTGTATATGGGTTGTTTGGATTGGTTATAAGGTTATTTGTGTAGTGTTCTTATTGTTATGGTTTTATTAGTATGTGGGCTACGGAGTTTGTGTTGTTTGCTATTGTAGGCTTAAGTAGGTAGTTCCTGTGTGTATCTAGGTGGGTTTACGCAGCAATTACTTTACTGTATGTTGTGTTTATACCTTTTATGGTTGTTTGTTGTGTTAGCTTGCAGAGTGATTTTTCGTTGGCGATTTTAAGTGTGTTTAGTTCTACGATAGTAGGTGGGTTTGGGTTTATTTTGTAGTTTTAGTTTTTGTTAGTTTTTGTTTGCTGTAGATTTACATGTTTGATTACATGTTTCTTTGTTTAAATATTGCTATAACGTTGTTTTGATATTATTGGTTGTGGTTGGCACGTGACCTGTATTCTTTTGTTTCTGTGTTTCTTGTAGGTTTGTTTTGGGTGCATTTGGAAGCAATCTTGTTTTATGGGTTTGAAGTGTTATTTAAAATTTAATAATTAGATTGTAATAATGAAGTTTATATTCTTTAATTTTTATAGTATTACTTGGATATGTGATATGGTATGCTAATAATGTTTATGAGGTTTGGTTTGAGCTTGTTTTAATTTGTGCGAAACTTATGTTGGTTGTTTAGTGTGTATTGGATTATAATGTTTATATACCAATGTTGCTGATTTTAACTGTAAGTATTTAGTTGTGATTTTGTATGTAAGGTTTGCTTATTGTTTTGGGATGTTTTGGTACTGTAAGTTTTGATTTACGTTTTTAGGAGTTTTCCGTTTTTTAGTTTTGCTTGCAGATTGTGGTTTAGGTGTTGGATTGTTTGTGTTTGTAGATGCAAGGTTTGGTAGGTTTACTTTCGATTTGTTTTAGGTTTGGGTTTACGGGTTTGTCGTTTGAGCGACATTTGTTATGCTTTTTGTGTTACTAGAGATTTAGCATTTTGGTTTACGGCGGGGGTTTTAATTGTGCCTATAAATTTCAGTAATTTCCCTAGGTTTCTTGCTGTGTTTGTAACATAAGAGTTGGGCGCATGCGAACTGCAGAATTCCTGTTGTATGGAGGGTTGATATAATATAAGAAGGGTGCATTTAGCGCTACAATTAGCTAGTTTTAGTGTATAAAATAGACTCATATATAATCATACTTTTTGCGTGGATTTTGGTTTAGCCAGTGGTTTTACGTTGGGGTTGGACATGTGGTGCATTTGCATATCTTGGGGTGGATGGGTTGGTTCTGTGGGCTTACAATGGGTTGCTTGTTACGTAGGTTTTACATGGTTTATGAGTTGTTAGATTTTTATTGTCGCGTCGGTTACGGTGGTGGTTTGGTTTTACGGTAGTTTATGTATGTTCGTTTTGTTGTTGTATTTGATGTTTTAGTTGTGGGATTTACGGTGTATGAGGGTTGTATTTAAATACCTGTTTCCTATGGTCTCTAAAGTTGGAGGTTGTAGGTGTTTTTGTGTTGGTTGTATGTTGTGGAATTGTGTATTTTGTTTTTGGGGTGTTAGCGGGCACTTGGTGTTTGTGGTGGTACATTGCTTTGTGGTTTGGTTTTGTTTGTTTTTT
>JASAOA010001472.1:0-15049 GCA_030849815.1 Vickermania spadyakhi | reverse complement strand
TAGCTTGTCATGTTACTTGCCATGTAGGCTGAGTTTATTTTGTGGGTGTTGTGATTTGGTGTTATATGTGCAGTTGCTGCACGCATTTTGCGGGTGGGTTTGTGGTAAGGGATTGCACAATGGTAGATTTGGCATATTATATTTGGCACATAGTCGCTATGTTGTAGCATTGTCATAGTAGACACTCCCAAGGGTTGTTAGCGATTTGAATTTATGGATTTTTGTTTTAGTTGATTATGTTAATAAGTTTTGTAGGCTAGGGAATTTTGGTTTGGGTTTTGTAGACAAGGTTACGTATAGGTTAGGCTGTACTGTAGTTTTGTGTTTGGATTTAAAGATGGTTTGGTTTTGTTTTGTACTTTATGGTTACAGTTGTACGTGGTTGGATTCGCATTAGTAGGGGTTTATAGATTAGGTTTTCGAAGTGGTTAGTATTCTTAAATTTTGTGTTTCATTAGTTCCATATTTGTCATTTACGGAGGGTTTTGTGATTGTTTCGCAGGTTAGTTTTACTATGCGTAGTTTGTTGTTTCCTGTAGGTTTCTGTAGAACAAACGTTATTGGATTGTTTACTTCGCATAATTTTCGTTTGTTTTGTGTTGCGTTTGAAAGTTGGGCGTTTTATTGCTGTGGGGACTTGTGTGTTTTGGTGTTTGCGGGCCATAGGTTGGTTTTTGTAGTTTTTAGGTTGGGTGTATGCAATTTGCGGAATTTGGGATTCGTTATTTAATGTAGGTTTTGGATATTTGTTGGGGTGTGATGTTGACTAGATTAGATATTGGCTTTCTAGGGTGGGTTGGGTTTGTGCATTTGAGTTTGTTTCGTGTAGGTATAACTATATGGTGTTATGTGAGTAGGTATAGTTATACGCATATCTTTAAGGTGCTTGTTTGTAAGGTTGCAGTTTTGTATGGATTGTTGATTTCGTTGCTGCGTTACTTTAGTTATATTTGTTTTTAGTTATTTGCCATATTTTGTTTTATTGGTTGTAACTTTATTTTGGTAGAGTTGTGCAGGTTAGAGTTTTAATGTAGGACCCCATAATTATGCGTTTTGGCTGTATTCCGCTGGTGGGTTGCATGATTTGATGTGTGCACATTGTGAGTTTGTGTTTAGATTGTGGAGTTGTTACAGTTTGTGGTGTTTTTACGTTATGTCAACGTGCAAGGTTTTTTCCGTATGATTTAGGGTTTGTGTATATTTCGGCATTGTTACTTCTTACTGTTGTGTGATACTTTGTGGGTTGTTTCCTTATAGGTAGATTTGGGTATTGTGCCGAGTGTGAATAGGTTTAATAGTGTTAGGTGTGTAGTTGAGTTGTTAACATTACGTGTAGTTTTTGTGTGATTTTTATCTTTGTATGAGGTTTGTTATCGATAGTTGGGTTTTGATAATTTGCATTTATACTTGTTATTTGTTATTTATATGCGGCAGACAATCATTAGTTTTAGTTAATTGAATTCTATAGTTATTGTAATAGTTTAGCTTTCTTTTTTATTGTAAGTTAGATTATTACTTGGTGTGAATTGCATATTTCTAATAGGTTTATGTGTTAGTTTGCGAGGTGTGTGTTGTAAGTTTGTGATTTGTTGTAGGGTTTGTGTACTGCTAATTTTGTTTTAGTTTAATTATTTTGGAGTATGTAGTTAACTGGACTTGTTGGGTTTGCGTGGATTAAGGATAGGTTAGTTGTGCAGTAGTTAGTTTACTTACTTCTTTGACTTTGTAGTTAATGATCATTCGTAGCTTCGTTTTGTTAGTTCAGTATTTGTGTTTGTTTGGGTCGTGTACTTCCAGTATGTTGGATTTAGTTGCTTTGATTGATTTTAAGGTTTTGGTTGAGCGTTGGTAGGTTTGATAGTGCGGGATTTGTTTATTCCGTTTAGATTTGTGATAAATTGTTTACTGCGGGTAAGTTGGAGGTAGTAGTTCTTGTGCTGTATTTGTACTTGAATTTGTTGTTTGAGGTGTAGTTTTCTGTAAATGATTATTGTATAGGTTCTGCTAGTGTTGTTCGTTAGCTGTGTGTTGGTTACTAATTTGTGGTTTTAGGTAGTGAACTTGCAATATTTTGATTTTTGGGGTTTTACTTGGAGTTGTGTTGTTTGTTGATGTTTAGGTATGGTTGGTTTGTTGTTCGTTATGTGTATGTTAGCGTTTGCCAGGGGTAGTGTGTTGGTGTGTAAGCCTCAGGTTATTTTTGTAGGTTGCCGGTTTGGTAGGTTCCGATCACTGTTGGTTTGATAAGTTGCATTTTGCATATAAATTCCTTATTTATTGTGTTTGAGGTTTATAGTTTTTGTTGGGTTTACCTCTTGAGGTAGTTACATTTGGTTTAGTAATTTGTTTGGGGTTTTAATGTTACCATGCTTGACCTTGGGTTTGGGCGATTGTGGTAGGGTTTTCGTGAGGTACATTGTGGTTTCTTGCGCTTTTGTTTTTGTGTGGTGTGTTTGCACATTCGTCGTTAATACTTGTAGAGTGGCTATTGCAAACTTGCCTGTGTATTTCTAGATTTGTTGTATAGTTTGGAAGATAACGCTATGCTGTTGTAGGTAATTCATGGTATTTACATTTTGTGAGGTTGCTTATAGTAATTTTACGTTCGATGCTTTGATTTTAGTTTGTTTTGTAGGATTTGAGGAGGTTGTGTTTTTTAGTTTTTGTGTATTCTTTGATTACGGTTTACTTGTTTATATACGTATGGTAGAATTTTGGCTTCCTTTGGCGTTTTTGGTTTGATGGTTTAAGGTTAGTGAGATTTTTGATGCACTCTTTTCGGGGTGTTTTGTATATGGAACATGTTGCTTGCGAATTGCGGTTAGATGGCTTGCGTATTGTTCTAAGTGTTAATTGTGCAGTTGGGATTTTGGTACCTCCCTATACTGTGCTACTGGTTTTGGGGTTTCTAGTGTGTGGTTTGTTGCTTGGGTGTGCGTTTTTCGTGTAACCTGCAGGATTTGAGCTTTCTGGAGGGTTGATATAATATAGTTAGTTGCAGTTGAGGTGTGTATAGGCTGACTCACCATAATGACTTATAGTGCTGTATATGTGTAGATTGGGGGTGTATGGTCTTGTGTTTTATGATATTTAGAATTGTATATTTACTTGTTGGGCCTGTTTGTAGTATGTTATCTAGCTTGTTAGGGTACTTGGTTTTGTTTGTCAATTTCTAGTACTTGTTGTTTTGCGGGACACGAGGTTGATTATTTGGTTTTTTGGATTTGGGCTTACTGTAGTGTTGACTTGTGTAATGATATTCTGTGGGAGACGGTTTGTGGATCTACAGGTATTGACTCTAGGTTTTGTTTTTACTGCTTTTGCTTTGTATAGCTTACGTTATGCTTGTTTTTATATGCTTTACATGGGTTGGTTATACTGGTTTGTGATTTTGATTGTGCGGCACTTGGGGGTGTCACGTCTAGTGTTTTGACGGGAGTTTTCTGTTCTGTAATTGATATGTAGTTTGCAGTTTGGATACTTTGTACATTTGATAATGCTTAACCCGAGTTTTTTGTAGTTTCAATTACTCTAGGTTGGTTTGTTGTGAGGTTCGGATAAGGTGTTGGGATTTGTTAGTTTTGAATGCATTGGGTTGCGTGTTGTGTATGTATGTGGTATGTTACCGGGCATGTTCAGAATTTATGTTTGATGTGTTTTGCCGGAACTGAACAGTAGTTTGGTTTTGCAGAAGTTTTCGGTTAGCTGCTTGTACTTTGATTACTTGTTTAATTTGTTGATTATATGTTGGTGGTGTTATTATGTTGATGGTAGGTGTTTTGGTAGCCAGTTTTTATGTTGTGTAGGGTTGATTGCTGTTTAAGTTGTGTATGGGTTTGTTGTTTTAGATTTACTTGTACGTGTTACTTGAGTTTGTGTGGGTTTATATATTGTTGTTTATGTAGTTGGGGTTGTTTTATATTTGGGTATGTAGGTTGGCTATAGACTTTGATAGATTTGGGTGTACATTTCAAGTCCCTGGAAATCGCTGTGTATTGTGATTTGGGTAGGTAGTTTACAGTGTTGCTAGTGGCTTGGTTGATTGTGTGTTTGTAAGGGAGTTGTCTGTATTTGTTTTATTTGTAGTTTATTAAACGGTAGGTTGGGTTAGGTGGTTGGGTAGTGGTGTACTTGTTTGTTATTTCTTTGAGGTGGGTATAAGTAGAGTCTTTATTATGTTGAGTTGTTTACATTAGGTTTAAATAGTGTGTTGTTTGGTTTATGGTTTTTGTTTGTTATTTAAGTATGTACATGGGATTCATGCTTGTTGGTCTTTTGTTTTCGTGCAGATTGCTGCAAGTTTGTTGCTTGGGGTAGGTTTGCTAACTGTTGTTGGATTTGTTGTGGTGTTTTAAGCTTGCGAGTCTAGGTTGCAGAATTTATGATTTTTACTTGCAGACGTAGTGATTATTATTAGCTTTTGTTATGTTGGGCTTGGTAATTATGGTACTTCGATAATTACGTTAGTTTTGCTTTTAGTTATGATTGTGTTTTGCGTATAAGTGCTATTATGTGATGTTTGCTATATTTGATTTTAGGTTTACTTTACCGTTTATAAGGATTACATTAGAGTTTGCTTTGTTATCTTCCTGAATAATGTCTTGCTTGATTAAAGCACTGCAGATTTGTTTTGTTAGATTAATATTTGCTAGCTTGCTGATCGTGTTCATGTTTGCACTTGTATAGTGAGGTTATGTAATATTAAGTAGTCTATTAGTTCGTGGTTATTATTACTTTTATTGTTTATTATGATGTGGTATAGGTTATTGGACTTACGTGTAGATTTAGGGTTTTGGAGTTTCCTGATTTAGGATTGTTATTGTAATAGTAGATTTGTTACTTTCGATAGGTTCGCCTTATGTGAGTTTGTGCTTGATTTTTTGGAGGGTTTAATGTGCTGTTGTTTTAAGTTTGGTATTATTTTGGTTTTGGGTAGGTGTGGTTGTATGATATTAGGCAGGTATGGTTTGCTTTTGGGAGTTTGCTTATGGGCGTAGTTTGGGGGTTACATTTACAACTTGGGTATTGTTTTGCTGACTGTGGTATTTGTTTATTGTTTATGGGTTTTGGGGTTTACTTAGGGTGGTTTACTAGTGTTTGGGTTACAGGAGAGTGGTTATTGATAGTATTGTGGAGTTTCTTTGTGTTGTAACTTGATACTACTATAGTTTTATTATATTCGTAGGAGTTTTGTTGTACGTTGGTTTCGCTTATTGTGCATAGATTTGTAATAGTGCATACATATTTCTTTGTGTTTTATTATTACTAGCTTAATGCGTACATGGTGGTTATTCGGTGTTTTTAGTGGATAGCAGTTGCGTGTATACAGGTTTACATGCATGTTTATTTAAACTTGTGTGCTTGAATGTTGTTTTATATTTGATGGTTTGCGAGTATGTTGATTGGTTTAATTGTGTATTTTGAATTGTATTGTTACACTGGTTTTGCAATTTTGTGGCATAGTTTTTGCATGCGCTATTTTCTTTGTTTAGATATTGCTTGTTAAGTGTGGTTATGTTAGATTGTTTATATGGTTGTGACATTTAGGTTGCATAATTGTGACGTTCTGCATAGGTTTAGTACAGGTGCAAGTTGTGGTTTTATTTGCAGGCGCGCATAGGGGTGTTTGCTACTATGTTTGCAGGGCTCCTTGTATGTGTGGTTTGTATTTATTAACTTAGGTGTGGATGGGTTGTTTTGTGCATACGTGTTTGTAAGTATGTTATTGCCAAGGGTGTTTTTATATTTATTGTTTCATAGTGGTTTTTATTAGGTTACCTGTTTGTTTTACTGTATAGGTCCCTATAGTTTGCTATTTAGATTGTTAGGCGTATAGTTTGTGGGTTTAGACTGCACACTTTGGATATGGGTTGAATTGGTAAAGGTAATGCATTTTATCTTTCGATTAGATTTGTTTTTTACTGAGGACGTTTCAAAGAATGGTTTGGTTTCAAGGTTTATATACGTATATTTTGTGGTTTTGTTTGGGTTGTTGTTTTCGTAAGATTTGTTATTGCACGCACGTTGGGGTTTTGGTGTTTTTATTACACTTTGTATTAATTACTTTGTTTCTACATCTACTGTGTGCATTTAGATTTTGGGTTTTTGTTTGTGGTTTTGGATTTGATATAGTTTGTTTTGTGTGGGTGTAGTTTAGCTGCGGTTTTGATTTAGAAACTGTCTTTCCTTATTGATTAGTTTGTAGATTTATGGCAAATTGGGTATGATGTTTGGGTTTATACATTGCTTAATATGTGTAATGTTTATTCGTTGTTTTTTTCTTTGATTAGATGTAGCTATATGTAGATTGTTATATCCTTCCCGAAGGTTGTGTTACTTTCTGAGTGCGTAAGGTTTTAGGTTTATTTTGCTTGTTTTGAGTTTTGTCGATTTGTTTTGTATGGTAGATAGCCTGCGGGGATTTGTGGGGTGGTATTTTGGGTTGTGGTCTTTCTGGGTATTTTGTTCTGTTTATCGAGGTAGGTTTCTACGTTGTAAGGTTTTGTGTGGTTTTTGGTGACTTGTTTTGATCATTGCATGTGAGATTTTGCTTAGTAAGCTGTGTGAGTAGTACTGCTTTTCGGTGTGGGTTTGCCATTGCGTTTGGGGTGGGTTTTTCGTGACCTTCACTATTTGCGACTGGTGTAGGGTTGATATAATATAGGTTTTTGGGCTTTTGAGGTTTTATGGGTTTTTGGACTTAAATTGGTGTTTTTAGGGTTTTGCGGGGTTTTACTGGGGATTTATGATGTTTTCAGTGCTTTGGGGTATTTTTTGTGTTTTTTGGGTGTTTTGTTTTTTGGTTTCCGGATTAAAGATGTGTGGGTGTGGAATGTATCAACTGCGTGGGATTTGGATGGTGGAGGGTTGATATAATATACAAGGTTGTAGTTACCCTGGAGTTTGTAGGTATCGTGGGTTAATGTGTAGACTTGGGATTTACACTAGTTACGGTTGGTGTAGCATTTTGAATTTTGAGTGCTCCTAGATTTTAACTGGCTAGAAGTGTTGTTTGCATCGTTTTCTGAGGTACCCTGTACAGATTGTGCTGGCTACTTTTAGATTATAAATTTAATTATGTGGTTGGTAACTTTAAATTAGGTAGAGGTTGTTAATGATTTGTTTTCCTGGGGCAGGATTGTAGAGTATTTGTTTGTTTTCGGTTGTTTGGTTTGTCTTTAATATTAGGTTGTGGTTTCAGGATTGATAGCGGCATTATTCGAATGTTTAGGGTAGTTAGTATTGCCCAGGATTTCGATTGGTAGTTGCTTAAGAATGTTTCCGTGGTTGTTATACTTATTTGGTTGGTCGAAATATAATAGCTTATTTTACTGTTTTGATAATTTATTTGTAGGTTTACTATATGTGTATTACAGTTGGGGTATGCAGGTAATGCTATCTAGGGTAGATTTCCGTAGGTTGCACGTTTTAATCTTGCATTTAATGGTGCATGTACGTTTGGGTGTGTATTTATTGGAGGCTTGCTTAAGTTTTTGTTTTGGCTTGTAACATTGGGTTTTGTGTGGAGATTGTTGCTTATTACATTCCTTTTACTAAGGATTTTATGTTGGGTGTTTGTATATGGTACAATTGCATTTTGGTTTTAGATTTTCTGAGCGGTACATATGTTGCTGGGCTTGATACTGGCTGGGGAAGTTTTGTTTATCATAGTTTGGTTTTAGCGTTTTGCTTGCTGTTTGTTGGTGTTTTGTAGAATTAGGTTGTTGGTGCGTGTGTTTATTTTATAGTTTGACTTAGGAGATGTTTGATTCTAGATTGAGATTTAGCATATTTGGCTTGATTTGGGGTCGTTATTTTGAGTGTTTGTAAGTTTGTTGCATATGTTTATAAGTTAGTTTTGTTGGAGGTTTTGCTTTGGTTGTTGTTAAGGTTGGTTTTGTTTTAATAGTTATGTTGGTTTTTAATTTTGTTTTGTCTGTGTTGTTACAGTGTGTTCCTGAAATATTATGTTTTGGGCTGGGAATTGTTTTATACATTGAAGCGTCGGAATGTTGGGTGGATGTGTGTTGTGTTTGCGTATTGTGGTGTATACCTTGTTTTGAGCACGCTTACTTTGTATTTTAGGTTTGCATAGGTACATTTGCTTGGGTTTGATGTTAATTGTGATGTGTAGTGGTTTACTTTGTGTAGATTTACGTTAGTACTTGTTTTAATGCTTTGGGTTTTACATGCATTTAGGGTTTGCTAGATTTGTATACGTTGATTGGTTTGTGAGTCATTGGATTTGTGTTTTTTGTATGTTTTAGTTAAGATTTTACATGGAGGAGGTTTTTCTTTTGCGTTTTGTGAGTTTTGTAGGTTGATTTGTTTTGTGTAGTTGCTTTATGGTTAGTGGGTTTTGTTGATTCTCTGATGGCTAGTTTTTTGTGTTTGTTTGTTTTCTATAGATTTGGTTTTGCAAGGATTGGATATTGTGATGGGTTTGTAGTTTGCTGTTTTAGAGGCTAAATTGCCGGTTTTATTTTCTTTGGTGGATTGTGTTTTAGGCTTGTTATATGTTAATTGGAGTTGTGGGGTATGTTACACGTTCGTAATATGTTGTTTTGAATTTCTAAGTTATGTTTTAGTTGTACTAAATTTTAATTTGTGGTTAGTGTAGTGGTTTTGTAGAGTTCGGTGGACAGGTATTGGATGCATTTTATTGCTTTGGTTCGAATACTTCACATATCCGTTTGATTTGCGCAATTTTAGGTGCTTTGAACATAGGATCAGAGTGTGTTAGCTTCCGGAACTTTGGGTAATGTGATAAGGTGATGCTACAGATTTGTTGGCATTTATATGATTAAGTTTCCTGTAGGGTTTGTAGGATGGGTGTTTTGCGAGTTTGTGTAAGTTAGTGGATTTGTTTGTATTTTGTTGTGTATTTAGTTGAATGTTTATAAATGAGGCGGGCGGTGGTTGGATCTGCTTTGGTTTTGATTTAGTTTGGTTAGAGGTTTCATATCTCATATTGTTAGGTTTTGTTTTTTATTTGTAGAGTTAGTATTTCGATGATTTGCATACGTGGTTGTGGCTAGGTTGTTTATGTTGTTAGCGAGTGAGTTTGGTAGTTTTATTTTATAGGTTGGGTTACGTTGTGGGTTTAGAGTGTTTTAATTGCTTGTTTCAGATTAGTATTTATTGTTGTTGAGCTTTTACTGGAGGTTTTATATTGGTTGAATATTTTAAATTGTGATCTTATTGTAATATTGTAACCTATATTTGTTGGTTTTTTGGTTATTACTTGGCTAGTCGTTGCGATGCATAGTTGATGGTAGTGCGTAATTTAGGTTTTTAAAGGTTTGTGTGGAGCTATGTGTTTTAGTTGGGTTTTGTTTATGCTGACTAGTTTTTGTGGGTTTGCTTTTGTATATGTGGTTATAAGTGTGTTTTGTACTAAGGTTTTGTTGTTTTGTGGTATTGTATCCTGGACATGTTGTTATTTGTTTTGAGTATGCGTGCCAAGATTTGATGTTTATGGTTGCATTTATAGTTAACTA
Organism: Vickermania spadyakhi; assembly: GCA_030849815.1. Taxonomy (NCBI): domain Eukaryota; phylum Euglenozoa; class Kinetoplastea; order Trypanosomatida; family Trypanosomatidae; genus Vickermania; species Vickermania spadyakhi. Next base: position 5,549 of record JASAOA010001472.1, on the reverse strand, counting down.
AGATTGATGTTTCTTGTACTGTGATTCTACGTTGATCATTCATTAAAAGTTAGTAATATTTCAGATCTTTTACATATTTTGTTGTTATTACTTTGAGCTTTGTTATAGTGGTTAAATTTAATTTCGCGTTGATTGGACTTTTTGTAGGTTTACGTTTTTGGTTATGTTCATTGTTTGTAGTATGATTTGTTTATATTGTAATTTAGGTTACTTTGCTGGAATTTGTGGTGTGTATATTTGCATTGGTTTGTTTGTTTTTGCGTACATTGAGTTGCGTTGTAATTGCTTGTTTTGTTAGTTGTTGATGCGTTGTTTCCGGTTAAATTATAGAGATACAAGTACTTAAGGTTTCTTGTAATTTATGAAGTTCTTAAAGATTGTTGTTGTATTGTGGAGTTACCACTTTGAATTTGGTGTATACTTTATTATGTTTGCCTGTGTGTTTGTGTTATTTTACTTTGTATTTACGTGGTTGGTATGAGAGTTTTTTGTTTTACTTGTAGTTTTGCGAGTTACTTGCTTACGTAGGTTTGTTAATTGTGTAATGCTATATGTATTAGATGTTGTACTTTGATTGTTATGTGCTTTGCAGTTTATTTTGCTTTTGTTTGTAGATTGTATAATGTAGTTGTTATTATTTGGTGTACATGTGGGGGTCGTGTTAAACTATAAGAATGCGGGTTTTAGTGTTTACTTGCAGGTTGGTGTGGAAATTGGTTTGCGATTTTGTTGTTCTTGTTGGTTCGGCACTAGTTGTGGGTTTCGTATAGATGTAAGGTTATAAACTTAGTGCTGTGATTCGGCACTTTCGAGTTGCGATTTTCCATTTAACCTGTAGATATTTCGTTTGGTGTAGGGTTGATATAATATAGAGGTTTTGGGCTTTTTGAGGTTTTATGGGTTTTTGGCCTTAAATTGGTGTTTTTAGGGTTTTGTGGAGATTTACTGGGATTATGCTGTTTTCCGGTGTTTTTGGGTTGTTTTTTTGGGTGTTTTTTGGGTGTAGTTGTTTTTGTTTCCCGTATTAAAGATGTGTTGGTGGGGATTGGATTAACTGCGTGGGTTTTGAGTGGTGGAGGGTTGATATAATATAAACTTTGTAGTTTAGTCGGTAATTTGGATATTTGATGTTTTAGTTGTTAGGGTCAGGGGTTGCGATTTTGGGTTTCATTTTCGGAGGTTGTTACGATGGGTTTTGACTTTATAGTTTTACTGTTGCATGTGTTAGTGTATAGCAGGGTACTTTTGGGTTGTTTAGTTTGTGTTTTGTTAGGGGTAGTTGGTAGCTTCAGTATTTGCGTTTGCGCATTGGATTGTGGGTAGGAGTTGGTTGTTCTTTGTTTAGGATTTGTGGTTTGTGGTTTCGTAGTAGTTTGCTGTAGGTTTCCGATTCGGCTTTGTAGTTGTTGTTTTGTGTTTAGAGTTTTGCGATTCATGATAACTGTATGTAGTTATGCGTGCGGTGAGTATTGATGGTTAGGCTATGTTTTTAGTTTAACTCTACGTTTTCTGTGTTATGTTTTATATTGTGTATTAGGATTTGTGGTTTACGGGTGTGTTTGAGTTGCTGTTTTGGTTTTGGTTTTAGGGATTTTATTCGCAAGTTTTATTTAGTGTGTTACGGTTTAGGATTTACTTTGTGTAATTGTTTGTTTTGAGTTGTTAGAGTTGTTGAGGCTGCATAAGTTTGTTTCTGGAGTATGGAGTAAGTTTTTGCCTATTATTTCATTGTTGTAGGTACACTTACGTGAAAGCGTAGGTAATGTTGTTGTTAATTTTAGATGATAGGATTGTAAGTTGATTATATTTTGGGGTTTCCGTATAAGTTGGATTTGCAAGTTTTAGGTATTTAAAATGTGTATAGGTTTTTGATTTTACGTTTAGTAGGTTACAAGATTGTAATTATAGTTTTGTTAGAATGGTTGTTGTTTTGTTGGGTTTTGATTATGTTTGGTTATATACTTATACATGGTTTGCTTGTAGTTTAGCTTATAGTTAGTTAATTTAGTTATACAATGTAATATTTTGATAATTCTTTTGTGGTATTGTGTTATTACGTTTAGATGTGAGTTGTAAGTGTGATTTAGGTGTTGGGAACTTTCGGTTTTGGTTTACTTTGTTATTGTTTGTTAGGTTGTATCGCAGCAAAGCATTTCAGGTTGGTTTTGGGTTTATTGTGGTTTGAAGGATTGTAGTTGGGTTTTGCACGTGCGGGCGATTGGTTTGGTGGTGTATAGTGTGGAATGCCTTTGTGGACGTTGACATTGTTAGTTTTCGTAAGCTTGTAGGTTCTGTATATATATTGTATGTTTACATTTTGTTTCTTGTACTATTTGGTTTTGTTTCCTGTTATAGTATTTCTGGAGTTTTTGTTTGATTGTGCTGGGTCTGTTTGTTTGAGGTTGCGTTGCCATTGGTTTGGTTTATGGTATAATTTATTAGACTTTGAATTTTTTGTGTTACTTGTAGATTTTGGTGTTTGCGTTTAAGGTTATTTGTAATGTTTGACATATGTGTGCATTTTGTGTGCGTAATCTTGCGATTTTGTGGGTTTACCTTAGTGAGATTGGACACAGTAGGTGGGTGGATACATACTGGTTTGGATTGGATTGAGTATTACATATGGCTGTTTACGTTTACGGTTTGAGATGATTCTTTTAGATTTGTATTGGCTAGTTATTTGTGTTGGTATTTGTATGCCTGTATACTTTGGTAGTTTGGCAAGTTCGCAAGTTTAGACTTGTGGTTGTATTTGTTCGGAGGTTTTGGTGTTTTGGCTTAATATATTAGTTTATACTCGTGATTTGCGTTATAATTGTTTCGTAATTTGGTTGGTTTGAATTGTACAATTTACGTTTGTATGGTTTAATGTGGCACATTGTTTGTAATACCTCTGAGCAATGGTTTGTTACATCATTATTACTTTGTTTGTATTATAGTTAGTGTAGAATACGTTGTAGGTTTTGTTTGGACTTGTAGGGGTTACGTGTTAGTTTGCGCGTTTTGTTAGAGTATTTGCGTGTATTGTTGTTTGTATTTCGTTATTTAAGTTAGTTTGGTAATGGTTTAGGTTGCTTTGGCAGTTTGATTTTACTTCCACTGCGTGCGTTAATATTTTGCAGGTAGGTATATTTGTTGTGTTGTTTTAGCTTTGGTTTGAAATATATTATATTGGCTTGTATTTTGCTTTTGTAACCTTGTAGTTTGGTAGCTGTGTAGTGTCGCCACTTTGGGTTTTGTGTTATAAAATAGTGCTGGGTTGGTCTGCTGTATTGTTGTTGTTTGTGGATGTGGGTTGGGGTATATTTTATTGTGGTTTGGAGAGTAGTGTTGTTGTTGAGTTAGTTTTATGTTGTTTTGTTTTTACAGGTGTTTGATACGAGTTGTCCCCTGTTTGTTTTGTTGTTATGTGTGGTGTTCTTGTTTGTTGTTATAGGTGTTTATGGTAGCTTAGTGATTTCGAATTTTTAGTTTGTGGTTATTTGCAGTTAGTTCTTCGAGGAATATTTGTGAGTATTTGATTATTTTGGTTTAGGATAAGGTGCATTTTGTATTGTTTTTATTACATTTGGTTTGATTTGTTAATTAGAGTGTTTTATTGTTTTATTCTGTAACATGGTTTTGCGATTTGTTTTGGGTTAGTGGCAGACGTGGGTTTACTTTTGTATTTGTATATTTAACTGAAGGTTTGAGTTGTAGGTTGCCAGGGCATACACCTTGTTACTATTGATTTTGTTTTACGTTTGGGGTTTGAACTGTCTATATTTTGTGCTTTATTTTTCCGCATTGGAATTGTTATTTTGGGTAGGTTTGACCATGGTTTGGGTGTGAGTTTTTCGGTGTGATTTGTTGTATAGATTTTGCTTGTGTGTGTAATATTATGTACTTTATTTACATGCTGTTTGAATGTAGAGGTACTTTTGCTTATTACATATATTTATACTTAATTGTAATATTATTCTCGCTTCTTTTTGTTCTTGGTTGTTATTGCGATAGGTAGTTGCTGCTGGTTAACATGGGTTACACGTGCATGTGCTGAGATGCTGGCAAGTTTTGTAGTTATTTTGTATATGCTTAGATATTTATGGGCTTGTTTGTTGCTAAGAGTTGTATATAGTATTTAGTGATCTGACTCTTTGATTGCGTAGTTTAGTAGGTTTGCGGTTTTATTTGGATGGTGAATTTGTTTGCCTTTTATAAGGTACTGGAGTTTTAACTTTGATTCGAATTTTGTCGGGGTTTGGGTGTTTTTGGTTACAGTCTGTTGGATTCGTTGTGCAAGATTGCTTGTTGCAGTTTGTTATTTTATGTTGATTCAGGACTTTAGGTTTGGGCTTACTGTGATTTTGTTTGTTCATTGTGCATTGTGTGTGTCGTTATTTGATGTACATGGGTAATCGTATTAAGTTTTAAGAATGTGTGTTTTAGTGTTTGTTTGTGGGTTTGGGGTGTACCCTGGGTTTGGGATTTTGTGGTTTTGTTTATTTAATACTAATTGTGGACTTCATATAGGTGTAAGGTTAGAAACATACCGCTGTAATTCGTTACTTTCGAGTTGCGAGTTTTTATGGCAAACTGCAGGTATTTCGTTTGATGTAGGGTTGATATAATATAGGGTTTTTGGGATTTTTGGGGGTTTTATGGTTTTGGGCTTAAATTGGCGTTTTTAGGGTTTTGCGGGATTTTACTGGAGTTTATGCAGTTTTCCAGTGTTTTGGAGTGTTTTTTGGGGGTTTTGAGCAAACTGCGGTATTTTAAGGCTGTGGAGTGTTGATATAATATAGTTAGTATTATATTGGTTTTACGTGTGTGTAGGTGGAACCTGAAGGATGGTTTGCGGAGTTTGTGTGTTTTTGGGGTGTATAATTTGCATGTATATCTAGGTAGGTAGGCTTTTAGTTTTTCCGGGTTTTGGATAGGTGTATTTTATGGGTTTGTTGGTATTGCAGGTTGGAGGCTTGTTAGTGTGGGTTTGTATGCTTAATCGTGGTGTTTGTGTTTGGCTGTTGCGAGAGTTTGGTGAATTTGTACTTGTAATTCGTTTTGTAGAGGTTCATAACTTAGGATTTTGCGAGTGTTTCTAAATAGGAGGTTGCAGTTGTGCAAGAGTTTGTTGTTTGTAGGTTTTGGTTTGCGCTTGCAAGTTTAGATTTTTGTTTAGGGTTTTATGTTTATGGTTGCTTGGTTTTAGTTTAATCTTGTATTTAGATTTGCGAGTAGAGGTGTGAGATTTTGGGTGGACAACTCTTGTAAGGTTGTTTTGTTACGTTATGTTTTGCAAGGGTAAGTATATGTTTATGCTGTTGAGGTGGATTTGTAGGTTGATGTTTTATGGGTTGTTAGTGGAAAGGTTTTAGGTTTACGTTTATAGATTTGTTGTAGTTTATGTATTTAACTGTAAGTTGTTGGATTTTGTAAGTAGTTTAGCAACATATAGCTTGTCATGTTACTTGCCATGTAGGCTGAGTTTATTTTGTGGGTGTTGTGATTTGGTGTTATATGTGCAGTTGCTGCACGCATTTTGCGGGTGGGTTTGTGGTAAGGGATTG
>JASAOA010001471.1:0-15048 GCA_030849815.1 Vickermania spadyakhi | reverse complement strand
TTTTCGATGTTTTGCTTGGTGATTTAGTTTGTGTTTCGTGTTATTTTATTTTTGATTGATATTTGCAAGCGCTTAGGTTTGTTTACTTTGGGTTTACTTGGTCGTGGTATGTTTGGTTTTATTGCGGGTTGGGTATTTCTTATGGGTTTATGTAGGTTTGTTAAGTGTGTTAGGTTGGATTTAGGATTTGGTTAGGTTCCGCTTTAGTGGCGTATTTTGTTTGAGCATTCTGCTTACAGATTTGTATGATTATAGGTATTACGGTTAAAATTTGTATTATTGAACTGCGAATCGTTAGGGTTTTGTGCATTGTACATAATTTATTTACATTTTAACTGTTTATTTAGATTTGCGTTAGGATGGTGTACTTTGTGATTTTCCATTAACTTTGATTTGTAATATTATTATGCGCACTCAAGTTATTATTGTATTACTTTTATTTGATGTTATTTTATAAGGTTGCTTTGATCGCTTTAAATTTAATGTATTGCAGGGTTTTCATGTTTAATTATACACTGTGTATTTGTGTGGCAATAAAGTTGATGGTTGTTTTGGTGGGTTTTCTAGATGTTGGTTATACTTTGTAGGTTGTAAGGTTTAAAATACTGGAGTGAGATTTGTAGATGTGTGGTATGATATGTACTTACTATAGTGGGTTTGCGTAATTTACGTATGATGTATGTGGGTTGCCTTATTGTAGCTTGCGGTTGGGTTTTGCGACGTGATTTTGTGCCTTGTAAGTGTTAGACAATTTGTGGGCTGATTGTTGTTTACAGATATTTTTGTATGGTGGTTGAGGTACTTTAAATTGTTTTTTAAACCTTGGGTTTGTTGCTCTTTTATAGTTCCAAGGTTTTGCAACCTAACTTATAATTTGTTTGTATGTTTGGTTCTCGCCCCTCTGACTACTTGTATGTGGGCAGGGTTTGATTTGCGGTGTTTTTTATGATTTGCTACATCCGCATGGAGTGTTTACCTAAAGGTGTTTTGGCTTGGTTTGCTGTAGATTTTGGTATGTGTATGCTTATTTTGTGCTTAGTTAAGCGTTAACTTTGTATGTTGTTTGCATGTTTGGGGTTTTGAGGCTGTTGTTGTGGTTTTCGTGTTGTATGTTGTTTATTCTAAGAGTGTACTTACATACATCGTTGTCGATTACAGGTTTTCGCTGTTTGTTGTGGGTTTTAATTACTGCAGGTTTATATTGGACTGATTCACTTTTTAAATTTACGCCGAGTTAGTGCGGTATGGTGTTATATTTGGGTTTATTTTAAATTGGAATGTGGTGTTTTGTTTCCTGCACGCGTATTAAACGGATATTGTATAATGGTGCATTGGTTTTATTGTATAGTTGTTTTGCCTCTTTGCAGGGTATGCCTACAAGTTGTTGTTTTGGTTTTGCATATGGTTGTAGGCTATTATTATACAGTATGTTCTGGGTTTATTGTTTTGGATACTTGTTTGCTTTAGTTAGATGTGTACTTTTTACTGACAGTTTGATTTATGTGTGGATGTTGTGGGGAGTCGTTTCAGGCTGTATTTTGCTCTGTGTAGTTGTAGTTGTTGTATGTTTGTTTTAGTTGTGTTTAGTTGTTAGGTTTCTAAATTTTGGTGTTTGTTTGAGTCACTTACGTGTTAGTACTGTTAGATTTGTATCCTTATGTTGTTGAGGATTGTTTCGATGTTTCGTTTGGGTGGGGATATTTGACCTTTTATTTTTGAGGGTGCATTTTGGGAGCTATTGCATTTTACTAGGCTGGCTTGTACGCAGCTGGAGTTCTTAAACTGTGGGTTTTTGATGTGGTGGAGGGTTGATATAATATAAGAAGTTTACATATTTAAGGCAGGTTACTAGGGTTTTGGGTTATATCATGGCTGAGATTTGGAGATTTTGTACTTTTACTGGGTTTTATAGCGTATAGTATTTTTTGGAGGGCTTGTACTTGCGGGTTTCATATGTGTACGTAGTTCCGGGGATTTTGGTTTGTAAGACCGGATATTGTGTTTGGCTAGTAGGGTAGTTTTGTAGGTTGGGTTTTGTTTGTAGGTTTCGAGAGTTTGTAGATGCCTTTGCTTTTTGGTTTGTGGTTAGGGTAGGTTGGTTTTTGAGGATGGTGGATTTTTGTAGATTTTTCATGTTTAGGGTATTTTATATTATATACTGTTGGGTGGGTTATATTGTTAAAGGTTACGCTTTGTGGGTGGGTTTATGGTGACTTGTGACGTGGGTTATGGTTAGTTGTATATGTTTAAGGGGTACAGGGGTTTGTTCTATACGTCAGTTTTTAGGTTGGGTTTACTTAACGGCTACGGGTGTGGGGCGTGCAGTGTTTATTTTTTTAACTTGAGTTGTGTTTTTGTGTTGTAGGTTGTTTTTGGGTTTGATTGACTTACTTGCAAAATTGTGGGTTTATTGTGTTGCGAGTTGTGAGTGTTACGCGTGTGGGTTGGTTAGGTTTTTATGTTAATGGTTTTAGTTGATAGTTACACATCTTTAACATGTACTTGTTCGGAAGCTTTGAGTTTAAATATGATTGTTTAGTATGCTTGCGTGTGTGCTGGGGTTATATTTGCGTGTTGTAGATGTTTATATTATGTAGGGCGTTTTGCTGCAGCTCGGGGATACATTTGCAGATATTATATTGTTTGTGGTTACTTTGTTTATTAGTGGTTGCTCAAATTTACATAAGATTGTTTCACGGTTTTGGGTTGCTAGGTTTGTTTTACTTGTTTGTTGTAAATTCGTTAAGTAAATATTTTGAGTCTCTGGGATTTGTTAGATCATGTTATATTGTTTTCATACTTTGATATCAGGCATGTAGTTGGGTGTGTTTATATTTATTTAGAGTTACTTCCGGATTTAGAATATAAAGTAGGTTTGCGTGTGTGGTGTAGATTTGGGCACTTATTATAGATGTTTTATGTTTCTTTATGCATGTTTTGTTTGTGTATTATACGTGTATTGATACTGTGGATACTTTGTAGTTGATTAGTTTCAATGTTTACGTTTTATTGGAGGATGCCGTTATTTGTAATTTATTTCGGGTGATTATAGTAAATGGCGATATACACGGTTCAGAGAGTGTTGTTTCTTGGAGGTTGAGTATTTTATGTTTTCGAATAGTTTTACTGATTATATTTTGTTGAGGTGGCATCTATGTATATAATAGTTATATTAGGTTATCGTTTGTAATTACTAGAGGTGTTTACATAATTATTTGATTTGTTATTGGTTTAAATCTGTAGTACTGGTTTCGGTCAAGTTTACATGGTGTTTGAACTGTTTGGGGACTTAGGTTTTAAATGTTTAGTAGATTGTTAAATTTATGTTGTTGCTTTGTACTTTGTGTTTTGGAGGTTGGATGTTACGTTGCGGGTTTGGTGTTGGGATTTTACTTGCGTTTAGATTTCGTAGCAGTTATGTTTGTATTTACTTAGGTTTCCTTGGGTGTTGTGTTATTTTAGGTGTACATGTTTAGTTTGTAGGTTGTATGATTTGTTTTGCTGTGTGTGGAATTCATATATTTTATAGTTTGAGTTATTGATAGTAGGGTTTTCGATGCGGGTGTAATAAGTGGTACAGACTATTATCTAGTTTGCACTTTTACGAACAGGATCGGTTTTGGTTGTGTACTACGAGGATTGGCATTTAGTTTTCTTTTATAGTTACACTTTCTGTGTTTTGGGTTTATTGTGTCGATGTTGCAACTTGTCTGATATTGTGTAGTGGGTGGTGCTTATATTGCTAGTTTTTCGCGTACGTAGGTGTTTTTATTTTGTTTGTTAATGGTTGCTTGTTACATGTTGTATTTGCTTTTGGTAATATGTTGTGAGTTAGTTGGTTTCTGTGTATTGGTTAGGTAACTCGTTAGATTCTTTTGCTAAGGTATTGTACATGGTTGCTATTGGGATTGTGTGTTTCCTAATAAGTTTGATTAGATTGCGGGCACACGATCTGATTGCGGTAAGTTTGTTTTGATAACCAGGGTTACTTAGTAACTTTGCATTTGTGCATCCTAGTATTGCGTTTTGTTTGTGGTTTGGGCAACAGTGTTGTGTGTTAGGACTGGTTTAATTACATTGTTCTAAATTGGAAAGTGATTATTTTAGGTATAAAGGTGTTATAAGTTGAGGTTACAAGTTAGTTTGACTTTGTTGTTTCATTTTGGGTGTTACAGATGTCATATGATCCCCGCGTCGAGTTGTTGGTTTTCGCGTATGCTTGTAGGTGTGAGTTGTAGGTTTCCTGTGAAGTGTAGCAGGTAATGTATTTTATACAGGTGGTTATGGTATTAGGATGTTGGGAGGTTTAGGTTTTATTCAGGATTCTCAGTTGGATTTTGGGTAGTTTTGTGTCCTGTAAGTTTTGTTGTTATGTTGTTTTAAATGTACTTTATAGTTTTGTTTCTTGGTTAATTTGTATTGGTTGGTTTTTGGTAGTGCAAGATTTTGTTTTAAATTTATATTTGATTGTTTGTGGGAGGGTGGTGTAGTTCTTTGCAAGTGTTATATACTTTGTATTAGTCCACATTAGAATTGGATGTACTACCTTTTCTTACTATTATATTTCTAATTTCCATTTTGTAGATTTGTTGGTTTATGTTCTTTTCTTGTATGATGATTGAATTTCTATAGCTTGTAATAGTACACGTTTATTGATGGTTGAGTTATTACTTATGGATGTGATGTTTAGGATTGTGTAGTTTCCACTTCTCGCTCTGATAGGTTGTTTTGTTAATTGTGGGGAGTTTGCTTTCTGTGTATGTACAGTTTACATGTTTTCGGGATGTTATATTTGGTTTATTTTGATTGTAGGTTTGATTACGTAGTTGTTTGGTTTTGTTTTGTATTAGGTGTTGTTTTGGTTTGGATTTTTACTTTACTTATGCTCTGGTTTGCATTATTCTGGCTAGTTTGTTTACGCGTGTAGGGTCTTGATTTGGGCTTGTTTTGCATGTGTTGTAGACGTTGTGTTTAATTGTATTTGGCATAATGGGCGTGTTGATTGTTTCTGTTTGGATTGTAGTCGTGTGTTTTCAGATTGCTGAACTCGTTCGGAGTGAGTTTGGGTGGATTAGATAGTTGTTTTTTGTTTCGTAGGAGGTGTTGGCTATTTGTGCATTTTGTAGCGTTTTTGAAAGGTTCCTAGTATGTTTGCAGAGGTACCACGTTTGGTTTGCGCACTTTGTGGGTTGTTTGTTTGTGTTTTGAGGATTTGTTTTAGCTTGGGTTGGTGGATTATGGTATGTTTATGTACTTGTGCTGTGGGTTGTATAGGAGGTTGCAATTATTAATTGTTTAAATTTTAGTTATGAGGGGTGTTTATGGTAGGTTGGTTTTGTCCTGTTTTGTTTTAGTGGTTCAAATTGCAGTAGCTTTGGTTTGGATGAGTTTTCCTGGGTTGATTCTGTTGTGATTTGTTTAGTGTTGTGTAGATTTGCTGTAAACTACGACATTTGTGGCAGGTGGAGGGTTGATATAATATACTCAGATTTAGGTAAACTGTAGGTTTTAAGCCTTGTATAGTTCTAGTATTTGGCTATTATGCAGGTGATTGGCTAGAGGTTTCCTGTAGGATGCTTTGGCCTCAAGGGTTTTTAATGGTTTTTTGTATCTGGAGGTTAGAGTTTTTGCGTAGGGGTGGTAATGTTTATATATTTGGGGTTATTAGGTTGCAGGGGTTTTGCTTGTGTTCGTTTTGGGTATTTGTTTGTAGTGATACTTTGTTACCACTCTGAATTTTATTGTGTTCCCAATACGCGAATTGTTGGTAGTTGTTTAGGTTCACGCGTTGTGATATTATGGTTAACTTTCATTTTATTGTGTAAAGGCTTGGAGGTTGTTTACTGTTGACGTTAGTACTTCAAAGTTATACGAGGGAGTAGAACTGGTTACTTTGGGATCCATTTTGTAAGGGTTATTACGGTTCGTGTTTAGTATTTAGCGTTCAGGGTTACGCAGGTGTTACTAGTTAATATTCAGGGTGTTTGTGTTGCTGTAGACGTTGGTTTTGGACTTTATGTGTATTTGTTACAACATTCATAATCTTGATTTTAGTTTGTTGATTTGGTTTGTATTAAATCTTTTGCGTGGTTTGATAGGTTTGATTTAGGCGTACATATGGAGTTCCCTGTGTAACTATTTGATGGTTTTTTATTGTATTAATAGTATAATTATAGATTTGTTATTTTGCATGGGTTGTATAGGCTACTTTTCTTCTGATGGTTTACGTTTTACGTGTATATTACATGGGTATGTACTTAGAGTGGCTTTATTTGGTTTGACTACTGGGGTGTGGTATAGTTGTTTTATGCTTGCATTAAGTTTGCGAGTAAGTATATTTTGCATTTACTTCGTTTGGAGTTTAATAGTTTGTTGTGGTTTTAGGACACGAGGTGTACTTTATGTTTTGATTGATTAGATGTTTAGATACTGTGTTGTTAAGTGGAATTGGGTATGGGTTATGGGTGGTATATATGTAGGGTTTGTAGAGCAAAGCTTGTAGTTTTGGAATTTTATAGGAAAGATATAGTATATTAATTTTTGGTAGGTATTTGTAGTTTCAGGGATTGCGTGTAGCTCATTTTATGTTGCAGATTACGTAGCATCGTTTGTGTTTGTTTGGTAGGGTATAGGTGGTTACACATTTTGTTGTGTTTAAGGATTCTACTATTATGGGTTGTTAATCTAGGTTTTAGTTTTTGTGGTTTGTTTATATGTGGTGCATTAACGCGCTTTTTGGATTTGAGTTTTGTAATATGTGTTTAGATCTGTCAGTTTTTGTTTCGTTGTAGCTTACTTTAGTTACTTTACTGTGATCGCTAGTTTTGTGTTTAAAGGTTGGATTTGCGTTTTAGCAGGTGGGTTTCCTGGATAGGTTGTTATAGTGATGCGGGCTTGGGAATTGTGTTGTGGTTTATTTGTGTAGTTTGTACATTGTGAGGTTTGGCTGTTGTGCCGGGTTTTGGGTTACAGAAGGTTGTACGCATAAGTATTTGATAGTTTGTTTTAAGGTTTTGCAGAAGATTTGCGCGAAATTTGTATAGTGGTGGGTTGTTTTAAGGTATTTGTAGTATGTTAAGTTTTAAATTGTATACTTATAAGTTTACACTATATTTTAGGTTTAAGTTTGCGGATACGTTTTGATTATAGAATGGTACATGTACGCATATTTGGTAGTTTGTTTGAGATTTCGTGGAGGTTTTGGGGTAGTTTTGCGTAACTTGTGGGTTTCATTAAGTTATTTGTGATATGCTAAGTTTTAAGTATAGACTTATAAGTGTACACTATATTTTAGGTTTAACTTTAGCGGATGTTTGGATTTGGGGCAGAGGTCTGTTGTTTTTGGGTTTGTGTGTAGTGGTGGTTTACTTTTGTTTGTGATTGTAAACTTTAAATGTTTATTTGTATAATATTTCTTGTAGTATTTGGGAGTTTGTGCAGTTTCGTGATTGGTTTGAAGGCTGTATGCGCAGGTGGGTTTTTATTATGTTTACGTGTTGTATTGGTTATCGAAGTGGGTGTTGTTTGTTTCCCGTTTAATTGTGTTTTGGATATATTGTGTTGTAGGGTAATGGTTTACGGCATTACTAAATTTATTAGAATAGGCAATTGTATTGTATTGCGGATAGACGGCATCCCCGTTTTGTTTGTTATAAAGGTATGACATGGAGTTATAGTAGTTTGTGCTTCGGGGTTTAGTATGTTTATATAATTTAATAGTGCATTTTCATATTGCATTGTTTTTGTGTTATTACTTGGTTTAGATAGTTGTTTGTGATGATGTGTAGCTTGACTTGTGTTTTCAGATGCTGGGATATAGTTTTAGTTTTCATGGGGCTGGAGAGATTGGCTACTTGTTATGCTAGTTTGGAGATTAGCTTTGTTGTTAGTTTGTAGCTTGTGTTGAATGCGGTTGAGTTTGTTGTCTGTACGACGTGTTGGCTTTTGTGGTTGTTAGAGGTGTTGTTGATGTTTGAGTTCTTAAGTTTTATAATGTGTTTAAGGTTTTATTAAGTTTGAGGTGGCTTCTTTTAAGGGTACGCTGTTGATTGGTAGTGGTAGTTATGATTTGTGTTTGTGTGTTTTGATGTGAAGTTTTTATTGGAGCGCGCTATCCCCAGCATTTAAAGATGTTTTGGATTGCGTGGTTGTTACTGGTTTTTCGTAGTTTGGTTAGTTGGGTGTGCAGTAGGGTTACGGATTGCTTGTTGACATTTCATAATTTGTTGTTTTTTATTCAAATTTACGGGGATGTGTTGCTGGGTTTGGTATTGTTTGTTTTTGCATTGCTTCTCGGGAGGAATGGTGTTGCCAGTGGATTTCTTGTTGGTTTGTTTGGGTTTGGTACAGTTTGGTAGACGTTGCTCATAGATTGAGTTTCGTGGTTTTTGTGTTGCTTGTTTGTTTTGTTTGTTGCCAGGGTTTTGTAGGTTCTGTGATGGACCAGTTTATGTGGTATGGTTACCTTTTTAGGATTTGCTACTTTTAAAATGTTATACTTATACTTGTATGTTTAATTGGGGAACTGTATAACCTTCGATTTTAAGTTTTGTTGGATTTGTAGGTATATATGGAACGCGTGCGCGCTGGGTGTATTTATATATTTGAATAATTTTCAGAGTTGGTGTACTTTTATACTTGGTAGATTGCTCGGAGTGTGGTTGTTTGCAATATTTTGCTATGCATTATGCTTTTAGGTTATTTGCGGCTGGTAGCCTTCGTGAGGTTCCGGTAGTTTGTTATGGGTGGGCGCTTTAATTTGCGTTTTATGTTTGATTTGGGGACTTTCTGTTTTGCTTTGCGACGTTTAAGATTTAGTAATTGGTATCTGCTGTATTTTATTTTAAAGGTTTGGTGATGTAATTGTAGTTTAAGATTTTAGTTTATTTGTTTACGTTTCTTGTTGATTCACTATAGTTGATTGTGATATTTAATTTTATATATTTATAATTTATTATTACTTAGTTGCATATCTTTGTGGGGTTATGGGTTATGTGATAAGATCTGTTGTTTGTATTTTAGTGACTTGCAGAGGTTAGTTGTGTTTGTGGGTTTGCTGGGTGTTATGAATTTGCAGTTTTGCTGTAATGTTTTACGTAGTGTGTTATGTTTATACGGTTGGAGGTTGGCTACAACCTGCGTTTTTGGGAGAATTTTTGGGTGCACAGTACAGCTGGGTTTTTGTGTTTTGTATGCTAATTGGATTTTGCGATTTCCCCGGATTTTTGCTTTGCTGGTGCTGTGTAGTTTGGGTAGTGCTGACTAGCCAAGGCCCCGAATATCGCCCAAACTGCGGGTTTCGTGGCACCTGAGGGGTTGATATAATATAGGGGGAGTGCATTTTGGCGGTGTTTTTTGCTGGTTCACAAGTGCATATTTTCTTTATATTTACTATAGATAGTAGGGTTTTGTGTTTAGGTTTTTGTGGGTTTTGTTGCCCAGGTTTTATTTGTGGTATTTGGGCTTGTTTACGTTAAGTTTGGATTGTGCTTATCAGTAGTTATTTCCTTTGAGTTGTGGTAAGTTTTGTATTAAATTGGCATTGTGCGGGGTAGTTTATTGTTTTGAGGTTTTGCTTAGGTGTTTGCAATGGTATGTTGCTTGTAATTGTGAGATGTTTGTTTCTGTTATATTGAATTGTTATACTACACTTTTTTAACGCGTGGCTTAAATTGGTTTACTGTGTATAGTAGTTTGATTATAGGTTTACTTGCTTAAGTAGTTTGTTTAGATTTGACTTAAGTCTACATAGTTATTAGGTTTTTATGATATTGTATGATTTGATGTTACTGTCGTTATTGTAGAGGTTTGATGTTGGTTGCAGCAGGCAAGTGGTTTTCGTTTGGTAGCTGGGTGTAGTATGGGATTCACTTTTTTGTTGTTGGGCAATAGCGTTTGTTACAGACGGGAATTCGGGTATTTTCGGATTGCTTTTGTTAGGGGTCTTTGTTGTTTGTTTCGGATTTGCTTTCGTGCTGTGATTCGAGTTTGCGGATTTGTTAGGGTTTAAGTGCTACTCTGCATTGGTGATATGCTAAAGGTTTCGAGTTGTGAGGTTTGCGTATTAGGTTTCAGTTTTTGGAATTTAGGTTTAGGTTGCATGGTGATTTAAGATTTGTATTACTTGATTGTTTAGTTTTGTATTTTCAAGTTTGCAGTGCTTTGATACATGTCGTGTATGATTTTGATTTGTATTGTTGGGATTTGTAGATTTTGGTTGTGTAAGTCCAAAGGTGTTGATTTATGCTTGGATTTACTTGCTTTAACTATTACAATTTTATAGATTGCTTTGCAGGTATGTTTGGTAGTCGTTTTATTTGTTTGCTTAAAGTTTGTTTGTATTTTTGTATGTTGCTTTTATGTTGTTTGCGATGCGTCTATATTGTGGTTTAGATGATCCAAGGTGGGCTGCTATGTTTGACTTGCTCTTTTGTGAAATTATGGTAGAGTTATTATATGCACTGGTTGGATGGTGTTTAGGTTGCTTATATTGGTATAATGTTTCAGAGATTTGTTTGTTATGAGTTCCCAAACAATTGTTAGGTGCCGGGGTTTTCATTTGAGTGCTTAAATGTGGTTACTTTGCTTTGGTTTATTGTAGGTTGTTTATATTTAATTAGTGACTTTATATTGTGTTTTAGGTTTTAATATTTGTTATACGTATAGGAGTTATATTATTTGTGCAAGGGACTTACGTTATTTTGGTTGGTTTTGAGCGAGTTGTTTGTAAGATATTTACTTGTAGTTATTAGCTAACTGTTTTAGTTGTAGTTGTGTATTGACTTAATAGTTGCGAGTAGAGGTGAGTTTTGGGTACTTGTGGTATGTTTTTTCGATACTTCTTATGATGGTTTGATGTTTGTGGGTTTAGATTTGATGTATTTTGGGTAGTAATGTGTTTATATGCTTGTTTGTTTTGCCGTAGTTGTGTGGGATGGGTATCTTGCTTTGTTAGATATATTTACGGTTGTAGGGTGTGTTTTTGTTTGGCATGTTAAGCTTTTGGGCTTTTGTTTTTAGTTTGGGGTTTGCGTGTTTTATTATGAGTATTGCAAACTTGAGTTGTGTGTTTTCGATAATAATGTTAGTTGTACTGATTACCGGTATTTTTGTTGTTGGTTGATTTGCACACGTAAGTTTGTTGGTTTGCTGTATAGTTGTTTGTCTAATAAGTTATTGGAAGGTTATTTGGTAGTTTTGCAATTGATACGTTTTTAGGGTGGGTTTAAAGTTGGCTTAAATGCAAGTGTTTATGCTTCGCTTGCGTGTTAGGAGTCGTGGAGTTTGTATTTTACGTTTTTATTAAATGCTTCAATGCTTTTGTGTAGTTATTTATTGGTACTCAAAATAGGAGTTGTTGCTTTGTTGCTTTCGTTTTGTTGTGATGTGTATTTGATTTAGTTTTATTACATAATTTATAATAGTGCACCTTTTGTTTTTGTTGTGATGAAGTTCTATTACTTTGGATGTTATGGGTTTGTTTACTTATGGTTAACTTTGAACTGTTCGCTGTAAACTGATTGTGCTTACTGGTTAGATAGGTACGTGTATGTTTGTTGTGTTTGTTAGACTGTTTATAGTAGGCGGAATTGGTTTTTACGTGTTGTTTGTTATACAGGAGGTTTGAGGTTTGTGCTAGCATTTGCTGGATGATATGTTTAAGTGGCTAAGTATGTATGTTAAGGTTGTTGCTGGATTTTGTTTGAGTACAAGTTGTATGCGTTGTATAGACTATGCTATAAGGTTTGGAGTAGGTTTATTGTCCGTGGGTTGTAATTTCTGATTTAGGAGGTTATTTGGGTTGCTTGCGAATGGATTGTATGGGTTGTACAGTTATTGGCAACATTTCGTTAGTGTTACATTGTAGTTTGTTTGTTTGCTTGTGTGGGTGTTTAGGTTTTGCGTTTGTTTTTAGTTTGTGGTACACCGTGTGTTGTGATTTTTATGTTTTCGTGTTGGTACATGTTTCATTGTTGACTTGTAGGGCTGGTGTGGGCATGGTTGTTGCTGTGGCACTTGTGCTGTTGGATGCAGAAATGTTTAGTGGTATGAGCTTACCTTATATTTACGTGGGTTTTGTTAATTTGGTTGTTTAGCTTTTATTGTGTTTGGTAGCGTTCTCCACATATAGAGTTTTAGTTTGTTTGTTTGTTGATTGTATTTGGGTTATTTGTTAATGTTATTTAACTTATTTGTGGTTTATGTGTGCATGTAGTGACTTTATCGTTTACTGTTCTTTAAGACTTTGGTTTAGTTTTGGATTTTTGTATTCTAATTTGTTGTAATATTAACCACATAGGGGAATTTACGTTATTACTTAGATGTATACAACTTGTGTTAACTTGGATTTGATAGTTTTATTTTGTTGGGGTGTTTATTGTTGTACTTTTAATTTACGTGTTTATTGTGTGTTGTGCATTTTGCCAGTAGTTGACGTTTTATTGTTTGCCATTTTGTTGTTTGAGTTAGTGCTTGTTACTGGTATTTGATACTACTTATTGCGTATGTGTATGGTTTGTGTTCAGTGTATTGCTTGGCTGCAGTTGCTTGGGTTTTGGGTTTCTAGAGGTGCTTATATTGCTTAGTATAATTTATCTGTTAGGTGGGTTTTGTTGGGTTGTTTACTAAAGTTTGTGCGTTTTGCTACTTTTTTATTAATTTGTTAATTGCTTTTGTTTACTATAGTTGAATTATAGTCTTGAACCTGAGGTAGTTTTGGTTATCAAAGGTTTCGAGTTGGCTGTGGTTTGGGTTTGCTTTGCGATTTGTTTGGGTTTGCAGGTATTCTGTGTTTTGTTTGTGTTGCGTATTGTTGTGTTTGTGCTTTGTGTTCTGTTTTGGGTGGGATTTGCAATGTTCCCGTTTAAAGTTAGACCTTACTGAGGGTTGTACTTTGAACCGTATTGCTGGGTTTGATTTTGTGCTAAACTGCAGGTTAGTTTCCTCGTGTAGGGTTGATATAATATAGGTAATTTATGGTAAATCCGGTATTCGCAGCTTGTTAGAGGTTGATTAGATTTGAGGGTTTTAGTTGGGATTTGAGGGTGGACTAGGGTTTTTTGGGTTTTTTGGGTGGTTTTGAGGGGTAATCTAGGGTATTTTGCGGATTTTGGTGTAGGTTTAGGTGTGGAACTGTAGGTTTATTTGTTTGTGTAGGGTTGATATAATATAGACGACTGCATTATTTGGGTGTACTTACAGAGAGTGTGGCATCAATCCTTATTTGGAGATTTGATTTTGTGCTGCGTGGGTGGCAAGCTTTGTTTAGGTTTGCGGTTTAGATTTGGGGAGTTTAGTTAGGGTTCTCTTTTGGTTGTGTGGGATGCAAGGATTTCTTTCTGAGTTATACTTCCTTACATGGTTAAGTAGGTGGGTTTTCCTTAGATTGGATTTGTGGATTGGATAGTGTGCATTTAAGGTTTGTTATTTGGTACCGCTTATATAATTAGTGTAGTTGTAACTTTCGATGTTGTATCATAGTGGTTTTGTTTGGATTGTTTGATGGTGCTGCGTGAATATTCTTTAGCCATGGGTTTCATGTTTTTGTGATTGTGTAGTTTGGTTAGTTGCAGGTTTTTGTAGGTTTAGGTTAATTGTTTATTTATGGTGGTGCGTTACAAAGTGTGCTTACTTTCGACTTTGTACTGGGGTTTGGGGTGTGTTTTAGACTTTGAGTAGTGATTGGAGTCGTGTTATTGTTATGCTTTGTGTGGTGGATTTGATGTTCTGTGCGGGTAGTTTTGACACTGAGTTGCGTATTTTGTGACTGATGTTTTGTTAGTTTATTTGAACGTTTATATTTTGTTTTATTTGGATTTTTGTAGTTTAACGTATAGCTTGGTGGGTTTTAGCGTTGTGGTTTATTACTTGTGCTCCCATAGAGGTGTTTGCACTTAGTTTGCGCTGTGTTTCGTTTTCAGTTGTGGGGTTTTATATGTTGCAAGACGTTTGTGTATTTTGTTTGCTTATGTAGTATATTAGTGGATTTCTTTTGTGTTATTTGGATTCGTGGCAGACTTTTGGGTGGGTTTACTTGGTAGGGGTTACATGTATTGTTTCATTTTATTGTTATTGATATGTTGTGCTAGGGTGATTTCCTGTGTAGATATGATTTGTTTACATGTAATATTATATGATTCTGTCTTTGTTGTGATGAAGTTATTACTTGAGTTTTATTTTTATGGGTTTATGGTATCTATGTGTGTGGTTTTGTTGCTGCCTAATAGTTGGATTAATTTAATTATTATTTGCAGAAGTTTGGTTAAGTTGTTATTTTGCTGCATTGGTGAGGATAAGCGTATCCGTTTCCTGTTGGTATGTTTTACTTTGTGATATTGGAGTTTGTTTAGTTTGGGTTTAAGTTTTGCGAGATTTCGATATTTTACATTGGTTTGCTGTGGTTGTAGGTTTGAGTTTGATTTTACAGGAGTGGGGTTGTAGGCTATTGCTTTTCGGGTTTTAGAGTCTTATTTGTTAGTCAACTTTAACGGTTTATTTGTGTAGATGTTAAGGTTTGTTAGTTTAGGTTTTCGGAGTTTGGGTTTTGTTGTGCAGGTGGAGGTTGGGTTCTAGTTTTGGATTTTAATGTGATTTTGTTGGGTTTGTATTGCTTAGGGATTTGTTTTCTTTATGCGTATACAATTTATAGATTTCGTTTTAAGTTATGCATGGGTGTGCTTGTAGTTTGTGTTACGAATAAAGAGTTACGAGTTTTGTTGGGTTCGATATTGCATGCTTCAACATGTTTGATTTGATTATATGTTCTTGGGTTTATTTTGGGTTTTAATGGCTATGTTATTTAATTTGTTGTGTGGATACTGGTGTGGGGAATAGCAGGGTTTATGTAGCTTATGGATATGGTATTTTATGTGTATGTAGTGAGTTTGAAGGTTTTACTTTATGCGAAGTTTTGTTTTATTTGGCGCAATGAGTGGTTTTCGATGTTTTGCTTGGTGATTTAGTTTGTGTTTCGTGTTATTTTATTTTTGATTGATATTTGCAAGCGCTTAGGTTTGTTTACTTTGGGTTTACTTGGTCGTGGTATGTTTG
>JASAOA010001470.1:0-15046 GCA_030849815.1 Vickermania spadyakhi | reverse complement strand
AATTTTGCGATTTACTTTATAGATTATGTCTCATAGGATTGTTGAGTTCGGTTTTAGGGTTGGTATTTGTTTTTTTTGAATATTGGTATTTGTGGTTTTGTAACAGGGTAGTAGACTGAGTTTCGGTAGTGTCGTGGTAGATAGTATAGTTTTGTTGGTGATTTACTTCCCTTAGTTGTTGTTTTAAGGCGTTTGAGGTTAATGTTATTTGAGTTTGGGTTACCTGATAATTTAACCTTTTATTTCTGGTGGCTGGTTTAGTAGGTGGATATATTATTCTTGTTCTTCTGTAATATTGAGTCGCATTTCCTTTGTGTTTAAATTATTACGTTCTTGTAGTTTTATTTTTGTAGTTAGGTGTTTTGGTGCAAGTAGTTATAGATTTGTTGTAAGTGTTATATGTTAGTATGTTATAAGTTTGGGATTCGACGTAGTATTGCGAGGTTGCTAGGACTTTTTGATGTTATGATGTATTCTTAGATTGGTGGTTGTTTTAACTTGTAGGTTTGCTTTTGTATTTTAAATGGGAGTTGTTAGTGGTCTATACTTTACTGTTTACAGTCGTTTATGTTTAGGTTTGTAGAGTTGGTATGATACCGTGAATTTAGGTGTTAGATATTTATACAGTTAGTTTCGCAACTTGTGTGTTTTACAGAATTTCTTTAGGTGTGTTTACACTGTTACTTTGCTGTCAGGGGTTTCAGGTGTTTTGTTTTCTTTTAGTACTGGAGTTGTTTGGGTTTTTCATGGTTCCTATAGGTGTTTTTTAAATAAGTATAGTGTTTAATGTTCGGTAATTTGCTGTTTATCGTGAGGTTTTAGGGTTGTTACTAGTGTTAGGCTTACTTACGCTGGTTTTAATATGGTTTAGGTATATAGCTTGGATTTGCTATTTTGATTGGTTGGTTTTAGTTTTCGGTGCCCTATGGGTGTTATGTTTGCATGTTTGAGATGGGATTGTGGTTTGTGATTGTTGTATTTTATAATTTGTAGCTTGTGTGTTTAGTTTTAGTATTGCTACTAACTGTTTGTATTTACTCTAGTTTTCTGTTATTTGGTTTACTCGAGATGGATGTTTTCCTATTTGCTCTTGCTTTGTGGTGTCAGTGTTTTATAGTTGGTATAGTTGTTGTGTGAGTTGCCGATACTTTTTAGTTTTATTATTTGTTATGAAGATTGCTGGATTTTCGTTTTCGAAGGATAGATATATTACGTTTATATATGCTATTAAAGTTCTTACATTTGAGGTTGTTGCTTTGATTTTGATATGAGGTTTGCTGTAACTATGTGTGTAATATTGCTGATTATACTTTATGTTTTGTGTTGTTATTACTTTCTTTTATATAGCTAGGTGATTTAGATTTTGCTTGTTGGGGTGTTTTTGGATGTGGTTTTATTTTAGTTTGTTAATTGTTTTATGGAGATTCGTTTTTGAGAATTAGCAGGTTTCACTTGTTTGTGGGGTTTGATTTATGGTTGTATGTTTATTTTGTATATTGACATCCATGCGAGGTTTGCACCTTTGAACATTTGTTAGGTTTTGTAAAGTTTGGTTTGTGGACATAGATTGTGGGGTGGTTTTATGTAGGGATTTTACATGCTTGTTATAAGTTGGCGGAGGTATGTGCATTTATTGTTTGTGTGTTTTGGCAAAGTCGTTCGTGAGTTACATGTAGGGTTTTTATCCTTTTGTTTTAGTTTTTGTTATGCTTTGGTTTCTTTACATTTAACTGCTTATTGTGATACCTAAGTGTATTTTGTTTTGTTGTGTTTTGATGTTAGCGCGTTTGGTTGGGTTTGGTGTAATTTGTTATATTTTGCCGCAGGTTGCATATTTGGGTAAGTGCAACCGATTGCTTAGCAGGTTTGTCAGATTTACTCGCGGGTCTTGTGGTGTATTGTTGCTTTGTGTTTCTTCGATGTTTGCTTGTATGTAGTTTTGGGATCGGGATTTTATTGATTGTAGGTATTTAGAGTTTTAGTACCTTTGATGTACATTTTAAGAAGTTTCGTTATATATTCCTGGGTCGACAGCTTTGTTGATGTTTGCAGGCGTGGCATTGATTGGTTGCATGCTCAGTTTGCTTTTGTGTTTGTGTTTTACTTTGGATGGTTTATTGGTTGGGTTTCTTGGTTAACGGTTACGAGTAGGTTGCGGTGAATTATTGCTTCATGTGTTGGTTATAGAGGGTGGGGTTAATGTATTTGCAAACGGTAGTTATATTACTGGTTGGGCAAACTTTGTTGGTGTTTGAATTCGTGGAAGTGTTGGTTTGAACATGGGTTTGGTTTGCATTTGTATGTTATTTTGCAGTGGGTTTTGGCGAAGCTTGTGTAGCTGAGTTGGGTTTGTGTGTGGGTTGTGTGGGTCGTGTTGCATGATTTGCTTTATAGTGTGTGGTTGCGTGTATTATGTTGTTACTGTGATTTGTGTTTACTGCGCATATGGATAACTACCGTTTTAGCGTTGTATGTAGGGTTGATATAATATAGGCAATTAGTGGTATTTAGGTGTAGGGTGTTTTGGGGTGGTTTTGGAGGTGTTTTGTGGGTTTTGGGAGGTTTTTGGGCGTTTATTTGTATTTGTTACAGTGGTTTTGGGTTTTGGCCATTTTGTAGATATTGGCGGGTTTTTGGGGTTGCAGTGGGTTTCGCACCTGTTGGTTTTAGCTTGTATGAAGGGTTGATATAATATACGTAAGAGGGTTGGATGCTAGCTTTACGTTTGGGTTTTATTTAAGGATGTGTTTTGGGTTTTGTGAGGTTTGTGTGTGGCAGAATTTCTGTATTGTGGGCTATTTTGATGGATTGGAGTTGCATATAACTGTGTTAGGTTTGGGCATTACTCCATGGGTGTTGGACATGGTAGTGTGCGATGTTTTGTTTCCTGTAAGTTTGTACACTGTGTGTTAACGCTTATGAGTTTGTTTTTTGAGATTTCGGTTATTATAAGGATTATTGGTTGCTGGTATTTTCAAGTTTTATAGTTTTGTTTTTATATGATTGTAGACGTTAGTTTATTTAGTGTTGGCAGGTTTCTTTTTGGCAGGATGTTAGATTTGTTGAGTAGGTTGTTATTTTAATTTATATAGTTTAATGTGGTTTGTTTACTTTAATATGCGTAGTTTGAATTCTGTATTTGTGGTGTTTTTGTAGTTGTCATTATTTGCCGCGAATTTCGTTGTAGTTATTGTACGTGAGTTGCAGAGGTGGTAGATTTGGATTTTTGGGTATTATTTATAGATGGTTTGTTTATTGCGGAGAATTGGACCTTTTTAAGTTCATATTTGTTTGTCTTTTACGTATAGGTTTGGCGGAGGGCCTACTTGTTAGGATTTTCGTATGAATTGCTGTTTTGTGGTTGTAGGTCATATAGTTTGGGTTTGTTTTAGTGTACTGTTTGTGTTAGTATTGTTCGTTAGATGAGTAGTTAAGTGTTTTTCGGTATTATATGACTGCATAATTTTGGTATTGTTATATTTTGGGTAGTAGTTGTGGGCAGTAGTTTACAAGCTGGGGTGGATTTGTAGATGTTGTGTTTAAATGTTTTGCAGGTGACTTGGTAGGTTGGGCGTTTATGTTTGTGGTATACAGTTTGTTTGGTTTTGCTTTAGTTGTGCTGCTTGTGTTTGGACTAGTAGTTTACTTATAATGTAGGTTTACTTGCTATAGTTTATAGGTTTGTATTTATTTCAAGGTTTAGTGTGTTTTATACACATGATATTTGTATTGCTACATGTTATTGCTGATTTGTAGATCTTGTTATGGGGTATTTACATGGGACTTTGTGAGGACTGGTGTTTGGGGTAACTTTTATTTAGGGATGTTCATATTTCGTGAGTTTAGTTTGCTTGGGATTGTTAGTATTTTGTAATGCCCACACTTGGTTTAAGCTTGTTATTTTGTTATATTGCATAGGTTAAGGGTTCGCTTACCTTGTGCAGGGTTAGTTGCTATGAGTTACTTACGACTTGCATATAGGTTACTTTGGGTACACTGCATTGTAATTGTTAAGTTGCTTGTTGCGTGGGCTGTTGTGTTTGAAGTATGTAGGATGTGCTAGGTTTTTATTTTGAGGGTTGGTTATTGTTAATGCTATGTTGAATGTTATGTTGTATAGATGCTGTTGAGCGTTTGCGGATTTGTTGCTTGTTTTTGAGATTCGCTTGTTGGTTTTTTATATTTGTAGAGGGTTTACGTATAGATACATAGGAATTTAGGGGTAGTAGTTGTGGCATTTGGTTTATAATGGTATTGATTGTGTTTGTAACACTGGGTTAGTGTTAATAGCGAATGTATATTGTTACTCTTTAATATTGGATTATTTATGAATTTATCTATTTTTAGTTTGCGTTTGTTTTTGATACTTTGTGTGAGTTTTGTTTTAAACGTTTTAGTTATGAGGTTGCGTTTTAGTTTGTAAATTGGCTTTTTTGCGGTTTTCGGGTTTGTTTGTTTTTTATAGTGGCTAAGTTTGTTTTAATAGTTCTATATTGTATGTAGGAGTTTCGTAGTTTTGATGGGTGTGGGTTAGTATGGTAGGCATTATACTATCATAAGGACTACCTTATTATCTGAAGATTTTTGTTTTTATACAAGTTTGTTTGGGATCGTGTTGTTTTAGATTTTTGGTGTGGAATTTTATATGGGTAGTTATTACTTTTGAATTTAATGGATTTTAGGTTACGGGACATGTTCTTTTGTAGAGTTTGAGTTAATTTTATGTGTTTATTGGTTTTAAAGGTTAAGATGCTATGTTATTTGTATTGATTTGTTAGAGATAGGAGGTGTATATTATATTAAGCGTATTGATCGTAACGTGTTTGGTTTAGTTAAAGTTTATTTGTATTTATTTGTAATATTGATATTAAAGTGGTATGGGTTTTGATTATTACTTGTCAGGTTTGTAGTAAGTTGTAGTTTTGTATAGTGTGTTGTTTAATTGCAAAGATTGTATTTTCGGTGTTTTAGTGGTTGAGTTGGTTGTTTGTATTTAGGTTTATAGTTTATAAGAATTTTTGTTGTTTTGTATGTTATATTGTTTGATGGGCGATCCGCGGAATTTCTATGGCTTGCTGGGTTTAATTTAACTTGGTAGACCTGATATTAATGTTTATTGTGATATGTGGGTGTTAATTTGTTTCGTTTAGATAGTTGGTTACCTTTAGCTTTCAAATTAGGTTGTGGATTTAGTTTTGCCGACGTTTTGTTTGTTGCGTGAAGTTAATATTTGAATATGGCTGTTGTAGCTTACTCATAGAGTTAGATTTCGGTTGTAGTGGTTGTTTATGCACTTCCCGACGTGGGTTTGCATGTTTATGGTTGCTTTAGGTGTTGGGTACTTTTATTTGGCTTTCTAGAGTTGTGGGATTAAAGTTATAATGACCTTTTGGTAGGGTTTTTAGGCTTTTGATTGGATTAGGGTTTGTAGTAGTGAGATTTCTTTGGTATGGTATGTGATTCAATGATTGAAAAGTGTACTTTTGTTTTAAGGTGCGCTTTGTTTTGTTACGGTGCGTGCGGGTATTTACAAGTTGTAAGTTACTTGCGTCCGTGGGATTTGTGTGTTTGTTGGTGGTTCACGTAAGTGTTGTGTTTGTTGGTTTTACCGAGGTTTGTAGTGTAGGTGTTATATATGCACAACATTATTAGATTACTCTACTTATGGATATACGTTTGTTGTTCCTTTTGCGTTGGGTTGAGTGTTTTATTTAGTTTTGATTTTGTAACTTGGTATTTTGTAGACATTATTATGCTCTGTAGACGTTTAGCTTGCGGACATTGTTAGCGTTCGTAAATACTTATCTTGTTTGGTTGGCGTGTATTGATGGTATTTGCGTATATTAGAACTTAATGTAATATTAATTTGTATGCTTTTTGTTTGAATAGTTATTACTTTTGGTTTATTGTATTATGATAGTTACGCGTTTTCGGGTGCATAGTTTAGGGTTTGGGTTAGATGGATTGCTTTTGTAGTTTGTTTGTGTGGTGTTTATTTGTGGGTTTACAGGTTTGCTATTTATCTGGAATTTGACGGGGTATGTTGTTGGTTTTGTACTGGTTAGGTACCAGGTTCGGGATTTTAGCTTTGTTTTGGTATTTTGTGTTTTTGTGGAGATTAGTTTTCGACCTGTCTGTATATTGTGTGTATTTCATAATCGCTGCTGGTAAGGTTGGGTTTCGTTGATTTTAGTTTAAACTGCGAGTAATTCGTGGTGTAAAGGGTTGATATAATATAAGGTAGAGGCAGAATTTCGGTTTCGTGGGGTTTTGTAGGGTGGATTTTGCTGCATTTGTGGATTTACTTGGCAGATTGTGTGTACATGGTGCTTTGCAAGGGGTGTATATTGGGGGTTACACATTTGTGTTATTATCATGTGGGATATTCAGTTCTTTCGGGGAGGGTTTTTCGCTGTATATTCCTAATGGTTGAATTTACTGTGGTTGTTTTAAATGTATGGTGGTTTTACTCGTTAGCACGGAGTTGTTTATTGTTTTATACGGGTTTTATAGTTGTAGGGATACACTTTTATGTTGTTTACATATATTGCAACCATGTTTTCTTGGAGCGCGTACTTCTGTGGGTTTTGTTTTGTTGCTTGTGGGTTTTCGAGTAATGCTTTCTTTATGATATGTATAAACGCAAGTTTTATACTTAAATGATGGCAGATATTTGCTGCTAAGATGTTGGTAGGATTACATGGTGGATTATGGTTCTTATATTGTGTTATTTGTATATTTTAAGGGTTTACATTGGGTGTATAAATACGTAAACTGTGGGTTTTGATGTAGATTGTTATACTTTTGATATTGTATAATCGGACAATGAGTGTTTGTACTCCTTATATACATCTATTTGTTACATTGTTTTGTGTTTGTAACATTTTGAGGTGTTTGTTTTTTTATTATAGTTATGTATTAGGCATTTGCTTTGCATTGTTAGTCTTACTTGGATGTTGATGCTTTGTGTGTTATAGTATACAATTTATAGGTATTTCTGGATATCGTGTTATGTTATTGTATATGCAGGGGGTTGCTTTCGTTTTAGTGTTAATTTAAGTTTTTAGGTTGCTATTTTAGTTTCTGGTTTGGAGTTTTATATAAGCTTTTGCTGGAGGTTTGAGGTGGGGTATGTAGATTTGATTATGGAGTGGTTTTAATTGATGGTGGGCTTTGACTGGGGATTTATATTGTACTTCGCGTTACACTCGTGGTTTTTGCTACGTGTATGTTGGTGTGTTTGCGGTTCTGAATAGTTTTGTTTCCGTGGAGGTTTGCGTGTAGGAGGGTTTTATACTAGTAGATGTGGGATATAAGTTTTTTTTACTTAATTTGATTATGAGGGTGTTTCGATGGATTGCGGTGATGTTTTGTATTATATAGATAGAGTTGTAATAATGATGCTCTTAATTTTTATGATTTTTATAGTATTACTTTGTGTAGTGGTACATAATATTGTGTTTGAGGTTTAGAGTGTAGGTATTTTGTGCTTATTTTGCTTTGAGGTTTGACGTTGTGTGTTGCTGTATATGTTGCATGTATTTATGGGTTTGTGAATTTTACGGTGTGTTTGATTTACTTGATGTTGTTGTTGCGTAGTTTTCGTTAATGGCTAATTATATATTTACTGTGGTGGAGTTTAGAGTTGCATATGTCTGCTAGATTTGTTATGTTAGTTTGGTGTGTTGTGGTTTGAAATTAGGTTGCTGTATTAAGTTATTTTATTAGTTGTTAGTTTTTCCTTGGGTTTGCGGGTAAGTGTGGATTTTTAACATATTGGTGTGCTGTTTAGGGCTAGAGTATTTAGTTGCGCGACACACGATGTTACGCGTAGATTTTGGTGTTTAGGTTTGGTATAGCTTTAGTGATATGTGTTGTAGTTTAGGTTACTTTTTATTCGTTTGACGTAATGTGTTGACAATTTTGGGTTTAGATGTTGAGATTTCGGATTTGTAGTTTGCCATTTTGTGCTGTGCAGAGACTATGTATGTTAGTTTTGGTTTAGCATGTTGGATTTAGCTAGGGTCGCAGTTTGGTTTAGATTCGTGTTTTATTTATTGTACTTATTTACTTTGTTGGAATAGTTTACTTATTTATTATTTATTAGGTTTGCCGATTTTTCTTTTGTTTTGCGCGAGTTTGTTGTTTTGGTGTTTGCATAATTAGGGTACCTATCTTGTTTCTTTGGATTTTATTTTGGTATTGTGATGTGGGGTTTGCTAGTGTTTATATAGCTTGCTTGCTTTTTGTGATAATTACGCGCGCATGTAGTTAGGTTTGTATTGCTGGGGATGGAGTTTACTCTGTTTTTAGTCGTTTGTGTACGTGGTTTTTATTCTATTTGCTTGGTATGGAGTTTTGTTTTGTACGTTGCATGCATATTAGAGGTTTAGTCATGTGTGCGTTACACTTGCATATTTTGCTTGCTTGCATGATTTGTTGTTTTGTAGTATGCTGGTAGCTTCTATTGACGCGTGTAAGTTAATGTATAGTCTATGTTTTGTTAATACGTGTATTTAGGTTTGGTTAGGATAAATGTTTAGAAGTTGTAACTTTCGTATTTGGTGTACAGATATGCGTCGTTTTTAGCCGGTTTGGTTTTGTTGTGTATTTTGGGCTTGCAGTATATTCTGCTTTTTGGGATTTTTACTCGTGATTGCATTTTGCTTGTAATGTTTATGTTTTGTTTTGATTACATTTTATGTTTTGTAGTATTTATATTGTGGGGATTTACATAAAGTTACGTTGTGTGGTATTGTAGAGGGTGTTTTGGCTTATTTATTAGGAGACTGCCATTATTTCTGTTGTGTAGGTTTATATATTGTTCCTGTATAAGGTATAAAATAGTTACTTTTTATTTTGTTTTGTTTTATTTTAATTGGTTTATTGCCCGTGAAGGTGTGCCTCTGTCAGGTAGGTTTGATTGTAAATTGTTAATAGGTTGGTAGTTTTGTTCTGGTAGGTTTTGGATTTGTTGTTGCTGTGTTGAACTTCCGCTTGAGTTTTGTTTTGTGTATTGTATTTTGGTACATACGTTTTGTTTGGAGTTTTTGGACTAGTTATTTTGTTTGTTATATTGCGTATACTGTGCTAGGTGGGTTTGATGGGATTGGTTATTTTCGACATTTAACTTTTCATGCATTGGGTTTACGTTGGTTTTGGAATGCTTCTCTTTTATTTTGCGTAGGTTACTCGAATGTTGTAAATGAATGATTTTGCACATTTTATTTACTTAGTTTGCTGGGATTTGTGGTAGGTTGGTTTGTGGTGGGTTTCTTCCAGAGTTTGTTTATAGCTGTGTACTTTCGTCGGTGCATAGTTGTTGTAGTTGTGTTTTAGTATGGTGTATTGTGAATGTATCATTATTGAGTTCTGTATTTTGGTAGTTTACTTGTTCTTGCTGATGTGCGTTTAGTTGGATATTTGTACATGTGCTGATGGTATGGTGCCTGTTTGAGTTGTATTTAGGTTACGTATGTATGGACTTGTTTGTGTTGATTTTGTATTGGTCATGTTTACCTTCGGCGGGCATATTGGTGTGATTGGTTTGTGGTACCGATGTTAGACGTGGGATTTGGAGCTTTTACTTTTGGGGTTTAGCGGTTGTTTTGTTCTGGATTTTGTCGGTTGTTGCCGCTTTGTAGCTTTGTTTCCCAGGGTTGAGATTTTGTTATTGTTCGCTTTGAGTGGTTTGTGCGTATACTAATTAGGTGTGCTAGGGTGCTGGAGCATGGGTTTTGTTTTTAGCTGGGGTTTTGTTGGTTGTGGTACTTTTTAGCTTTGGTTTCCCTGGGTTGGGTTTTGTTATTGTTCGCTTTGGGGTTTTGTGGGTGTGCTTAATTAGGCGAGCTATGGTATTGGAGCGTGGGTTTTGTTTTTTGCTGGGGTTTTGGCGGTAAACTTCAAGTTTTGTGTGTTGTGTAGGGTTGATATAATATAAACCCTTGTAAGGCATATACTATCTGTAGGTTCTTGATTCCCATTTTGGTCGGTTTTTGCTGTGCAGGTAGGTTTTTGGGTTGATTACGGTCATTTTAGGCTTAGTATTGCTTAGCTTTCTAGGCTTTAATATGAGATATGAGGTGTAACTGCGGATTTTTAGGGTTTAGAGGGTTGATATAATATACGTAACTACAGCTCCTTCTGGGATCTGTTGTTGTTTGCTTATTTTACATGTGGACTTTGGGGGTTTTCGGAGGTTTGGTGGTTTAGTTTTTTGTTTGGGTTTGTAGGGGGTGTATTTCTTGTAGTTTGGTGTGTGTTCGAGTTGGGGTGTGTCTACAATTTGTATATAGAGTTAGAGATTTGTAGTTTGTAAATAGAGTTGGATGTAGCTAATAGGTGGCTTTACTTTTAAGATTTTTGTTTTGATTTGGACGTATATGGTGTATATATAGTTTTATAAGGATGATTAACTTACAATTGCGTTATGTGTTTGAGTTTTAGTAGAGGTTTGTTATAATACTCCAGTTTGGGTTTGGATGATGGGTATGGTTGCGGGGCTTAGGTGAATTTGTTTATTTACTGTTATATTGAGGTTTTTACTTTGTTTTGGGGTTGATATGGTATTTTGTTTTGTAGTTTGCCAGAGTGTTGATTTGGTTTTGCTTTGTGTTAAACCTGTATCAATATTAGTTTCATAGATTTTCTTTGTTTAGGTGTAATTGTTTGGGTTTGTGGTTGGGTAGGCATATATTTCAGGTATTTGTGGTGTGCTAGTGTTGGTTGGCAAGTTTGAGTTTGTTGTTTGTTGTTTTTACGTGATTTACGATGTTTATTGACTTATTTCCCGTTAATGTATGTTTTAGGTTGTTTTAGATATGAACTTGTATACTCGATGATTCGTGGGGATAAATTTACTTTAGGTGGATTGAGGTTTCTATATTTAGGAGTTATCCTGTTTTGTGAGTTTTGTTTGAGTTGTATGGTAATGTTTTGGCAGGAGTTGGGTTTTCGGTTGTATGCTAATAATCGTGTTAATATGTAAAGATTTGGGCATTTAGGTGTGGTGTTTACGTTTTAGCTTGTTGGGTTTTGTGTTAGTTTTGGTGTTGTTTTAAATTGTACTGGAATGTGGGTTTGCAGATGTGAGGTTTTATGTGCCTGTGATGCTGGACTGAGGTTGAGGTTGTTTAATGTATATTTGTTATAGAGTTCTTTCGAACAGAGGGTTCTGTTTGGCTTTTAGTGATTTTAGTGGTTGTTATACTTGAAAATGTTGGTATACAGAATGGTTAATTTCTTTTTGGGTGCTACTTAGCATCTTTAATTTTATTGTGGGTTACATGTATTTCTTATGATTGTATTTTGTTGGATTCATCATATTTGTTACTTTTGATTTGTTTTACATGTTTTGTGGTTTTGTTTGTTTGATATACTTCGTAAGTTGGTTTAGTTAGAGCTTACTTTTACATGCTATTTGTATTTGTGTTGTTTTTATTTACTCATATTGCACGTTCAGGCACATGTTTTGGGAGGTTGTGTTTTGTTTCGTGATTTTGTTACGATAATGATATAGCGTGGGTTTAATGGTGAGTTGGTTAAGCTTGTGGTGGAGTTTATATTTTAAGTTGTGTATTTGGGTTTTTGGTTGTTTGGTTTGTATACTTGGTGGGTTTTGCATTTGTATTTGTAGATCATGTAGTTTTATATTGCAACATTTAATTGTTATTTCTCTGAGGTTTGTGTTTAGTTGCGTGGATTTTGGTTATTTTGCTGTTCGATGGTTTTGATTTTAAAATTGGAGTTTTGGCGGAGTGACTGTTGACAGCCAGGTTAAATGTGTGAGATGGAGGATTTCGGATTTGAGCATATATGTAGGTTGTATTGGGCATTAGGGATTTGCATGCAGGAGTAGTTTGTGCTTATATTATTTGTTGTGTATGATTTTTAGGGGTGTTTGCATTGCGTTGTTTGACATGTTTAGGATTCTTACTTCTAAACCGAGACTGTTTGTTTTTGCTTCTTGGATTACGTGCTGATACTTATATAGATTTATATATTTGTGGTGTAATATTTCGTATTTGCATTCTTTTTTGATGTGTTATTACTTTGGTATAGATTAGTTGTGTTATGGTTTATAGTTGTAAAGTTCTTGTATTTGTTTTTGCGAGGTTTTGTTTTTGTTTAGCTTTTGTATTGGAGTGCTTATTTGTATTAATTTGGGAATAGGAATTTGACTTTATATGCAACTTGTGAGGTTTTGTAGTTAGGTAGACATGTAGGTTTAGGCGTTGGTAATTTAGGTTTCTGTGCTACTAGTTTAGAAGGGTTTCTTTGGTGGAGTTTCCTTAGGTTGATTTAAGGTTTTGTTTTGGATTTGCTAGATTTGGAGGATTTACAAGTTTTAGTTTCCTTAAACTTGATGTTTGGGTGGTTGCAGTTGTTTCTGGTTTGGTGAATACTCTACGCTATATTGTATTATATTGGTTAGGTTTGATTTTACGTTTTTGGGTTTTGTGGGGTTGTTTTTAGGGTTATTATTTCCTATTTTGTATTGGGAATTTGGGTGTTGCAAGGGTATTATTTTACTGGTTAAGTACATCTAATTAACAACATTTTGATGTGGCATAGACGTGGTTTTTATTGATGTTTGTGGGATGGTTTAAGTGGGTTTAATGTGATTTCCATTCTTTTATAGTATATGCGATTTTCGGAATTTGCTTATTATAGATGATTTTATATATAAGGTTGGTGTTTTGCTTATGTTTGGTTTATTTACATTCCATATAGCTTATTGTAATACCATAGATTTAATTTCTTTATTTTTTGGTTGTTATTACTTGTGAGTTATGGTAGAAGGTGAAATTGTGTTACGTAGTTGCTTTTGTTGGTGTATAGTTTAATAATTTAACTTCTGCGGTTTGCTATGTATGGGAGTGTGTGTCGGATTATAGTTGTGTAGGTTTCGCTAGTGTAGGTTTGCTTAGATGATTTGTTTTAGGTATAATTGTGCTACTTTGTATGTTAACTTGCGTTGCTGATTTTACAGTTGCATGTTGGGATTAACAGTTAGTTGTTTTATCTATGTACTTACGCTGGGTTTTGTTTTAATTTCTCGTTAGGTGGGTGGGTTTGGTGTAGGTCATTAAGAGTTAGGTTCTAACTTATAGTTTTGGTGATGCCATTTGGGTTTGGGTTTGATGATATGTAGCTGGGTTTTAGGTTTTTGGTAATGTGTTGTGTCAATGTTTAGGTTTGAGTAGTTTTGAGTTTTGGGGTACTGTATGTTAAGGTTTGTATTTGTACGCATTGGAAGGGTGTTAGTGTAACTGTGATATTTGATATAGTTTTGGGAGTTTGTTTTCGTTGTTTGTGTATTGATGGAGGCTTTACATGCAGGTGTGTAGTTGTAGAATTGTAGGTTTATGGTTGAATTGTTAAGGGTTTGTATCTTTTAGTTTGTGCGAATTTGTAGGGTTTTGAATGAGTAATTTGGGTACCCGAGTTCTTTAGGATGGTGTTGGTTTCAATATTGATTTTGTGGGGTTGGTTTGTGGTTTGGGTTTTCTGTTTATGATTCTGGATGTTGGCGATTGCGGTTTAGCTGTGTATTTAGGGTTTTAGATTGTAGTGTTTTGTTGGATGCCTGCA
Source organism: Vickermania spadyakhi (assembly GCA_030849815.1). Classification (NCBI taxonomy): domain Eukaryota; phylum Euglenozoa; class Kinetoplastea; order Trypanosomatida; family Trypanosomatidae; genus Vickermania; species Vickermania spadyakhi. Next base: position 1,453 of record JASAOA010001470.1, on the reverse strand, counting down.
GATTTTTATGTATGTATGTTTTGTGTTGTATAATGGTGTATTAGGTTTTGGTTTTAGTTGTTGATTTTGCGGTGAACTACGGGTTTTCTGTGCCGTACAGGGTTGATATAATATAGTGGATTTGTAAGCACTTGCTATTATAAAGGCTTGGGTTTTGGATTTTCACATGTGCAAAAGGCATTGCTTAGAGTATTTCGGGGTGTGTTGCTAGGTTTTTTGATGGGATTTGTTGTGTAGATTTGTTACTTTGAGGTTAGGTTTGGATGTATATGATTGTGGATAGTAGGGTTTGGGGTTGGTAAGTTGATTACGCTTAGTTTTTGGGATTTATAATTAGCAGAGTTGTACGCTGTAGTTTGTGGGGTTTACACGGTGCGGAGGGGTGCCTATTTTGGGACTTTGTTGTTTTGGTTTTGTACGTAGTATATGATTTGTAGGACTTTCGTTTTAAATTGTTGTGGTTGTGATGCTGGTGTTTGATATTGACGCCGGTTTTGGTTTATGCTGTGTGATTGCGATTAGTTGGGTTGCTGATTTACAGATGTTTTTTGATATTGATGTTTATGGTTTATGCCTGGTTTATCTACTTTTAGATTACTTGTGTTTTACGTTCTGATTGGAGTGTTGACATGTTCTTTGTGGGTGTGTGTTTTGGTGTTATTATTAGGATATAATTCGATAAATCTTTGTTCTGGAGTTAGTTTTACTGTACTTTGGTTTGTTGTGTTGTGGGTATGAGGTTTAGATTACGTAGGTTTTACGTTTTGTTGCTTGTGGTCGAGGGTTTTGGTTGTGTAGTGGATATAGTTGTTGTTTTATTATTTGATACACGAAGTGTTACTTATTTTCGTGGATGTTATTTTGTTGCGGGCATTTGTTTTTGCTTTGGGGTTTACCAGTTTGCGCGTGTCTGCGCTTGACTTATGTGTTTGGGTTGGTATTTATTTCACATCGGTTAATGTTGACTAGAGCAGGCAGTATTTGCATCAATTTATTGTTGCAGGGTGGGTTGACTTGGTTGTGGTTGGGTAGTGTTGGTTTTGTGTTAAGTATACATACATTAAAATATTTCAATTAAGTTTGTTTTGCGCGGGCTTTTATGTATTGTTTGGTGTGTTTTGGAATTTCGGTGTTTACATTTGTAATGTTTACATTATGTTTCGTTACATTTGGGTTTGTGGTGGTTTGCTAGTTACGTAGTTTGTTTACTGCATATTCATTTGTGTTTGTTTTTAGTTTGTTGATATGTTGCGGATTTATTTTATGATTTCACCACTTTAGCTTGTGCGTTGGCATACGTGTAACATTGCATGGGATTTGTGGAGGTTTGTTTTGGGTTTTTGATATGTTTGTAGGATTTTATTAAGTTTACTTGTAATTTTGCGATTTACTTTATAGATTATGTCTCATAGGATTGTTGAGTTCGGTTTTAGGGTTGGTATTTGTTTTTTTT
>JASAOA010001469.1:0-15045 GCA_030849815.1 Vickermania spadyakhi | reverse complement strand
AAGTAGCATGGGGTTTTGCAGATACGCGTGGTGGATAGGCTTGGTCTACGTGAATATTTTGCTCTCTGTTGTATGTGGGGTTTTCAGTATTTAAGGGTATGTTTTCATTATCAGGTACAGTAGTTGTGTGTTGAACGATTGCCTGGGGTTTTGGAGGGAGTTGGGATTTATTTGCGTGCGAGGTGTTTTAGTTTGTAGAATTTTGTTGTTAAGGATTCTTGATGGATAGGTTTATAGTGTGGAGTTTGTTGTATTCGTTAGATGTATTCCCGTGGATTTTGGAATAGTTATTGTTGTTTTTGTTGGTGTGCTGTGTTGCTGAATTTACTTGATGCGAGTAGCTTTGGTATTAGGTTTATAGGATGGTTAGTTTGTTTGTTGTGTGGTGTGGATCTTGTAAGGTTGGGATTTTGTGTAGGGCGTGGAGTTTTTGGGGTTGTGGTTTACGCGTATGCGGTAATTTGATGTGTTTCGATATGTAGTTTGGTTTTGACGCATACATGGGGTTGTGTTAGTTTAGTTGTAATGTAGCGTTAGTTTTGTTACTTTGAGCCATATTGCTTTAATTTGTAGTTTACATGTTAGATTGTGTGGCTAGTATCGTAGCTTTTGATGTTCGTTTAGGGGTTAGTTTACTTGTGTTTGAACTTGCATACTTTCTGCTTGTTCGTTAGTTTAGAGTTTTCCGGCGTACGTTGGTTTGGATTGTTATGGATTGTGTTTGAGTTTGCAGTCATGTATTAGTTATTTGTGATGCGTTAGGGTGTCGGGGTTTGGACGTTAGAGTGTGACGTTAAATTGTTTGTTGCTACTTACGCATTGGTAGGTAACAATGATGTGTTTACTTTTATGTTCGTTTTGGGGTTTATGATCTTGCATGTGGGGTGGTTTGTAGGTGTATATTTTGCTTGGTTTGTGCTTCTGGAAGTTTGTTAACTGTGTAGTTATTGTTGATTTCTTTCGGCATAATTGTTTTGATAACTTTGTGTTTTCGTTCTAGTTTTATAGTGCTTATAAGAATTTGGTGTTTGGGTAGTAAAACAGTGTGTTTTGTTATATCATAAGACAAGGTTGCTTACATGTTTGTTTACGCTTTATGCTACATTTGCTTGGTTCCGTAGGTTTACGTTTCCTTTAGGTGGTTTAGATTAGTTTGTGTGTTGTAGGTTGCGTATTTGGTTTTCAATTGGTTGCTCCGCGCTTTAGGTTTGGTAGCTTGTAGAATGTTATAATTGTGTTGGGTAGAATTGATTAGGGCTTGATATTGCATGTTTGTTTGGCAGGGTTTGCGAATGCATACCGCATTGTTAGTACAGTTATGGTGCACACGTGGTTTTATTTCCGGTACTTTTGTGTTACTGGTATTCTTTGGTTTTTGATTTGTTGGTTTAAATGTGTAGGGATGCATAGGTTTAGACTGCGGACTGGAGGATGGGGTATTGTATACTGTTAGGTTTTTATGTGATATTACAGTGTGGATAAGTTTTTCGTTGGGTAGTTTGGCTGAACTTAAGTTTGTTAAGGTTTTGATTATGGTATATGTTTTATAGAGGTTTGGGGGCGTTAGGTTGACGATCTGATTTACTTTATAGAGCTGCTACATTCGTTGGACACCCTTTATGGGTTTGCTGGCTGCATTAGGGATTTTCGATGTGGGGAGTTTGTGGCGCCTGGAGTTACTGTAATTTTAGATGTTGGTTTTTTGTTTGCGGTGATAGATTGCCAGTTGTCGCCGGAAAGTTACTTAACTTTTAATATTTATTGTGGTATTTGAATACATTGGTTTACATTATTTGTAGTTGTGTACATGTATACTTGCATAGTTTTGTGTTTACTAGGTTGTTTGAGGTTGAATTTATGGTAGTCGTTTGCACGGTGTGTAGTTTTGTTTTGGCTTATTTCATTGCAAATATTTGTTTACCAGAATAGCCTCAAATAAACTTTAAATTAGCCAATTTTTGTATTTTGTTTAGTATTTGATATATGGATGTTTCGGTAGGTTTGTTATTTCGTGTAATTTAATAATACGGTTTTCTACCTGTTCTTTTGTGGATTTGTGTGCGACTGGGTTTGTTATAGTATAGTGTTGTAGATTTGTTAACTTATACGCTTTGATGGTTGGGAGTTGGTTATATTTGTTTGGTTTGGTGTTTGTGTATTTAAGATTTAGCAGTTGCTGCTAGTTTTGCGGACGGTGCGCTTGAGTTTACTTGTTACGGTTGTTACAAATAGTGGTCGATACGTTACTTCCATTGTTTTGTTTTAGGTATTTGGGTATGTTTGTGTTTGTAGTTACTTTAGTTTGTATGTATGGTTACATACCTTTGCTTCATAGGTTGGATTTGTAGTTTGGGTTTTTTATAAGGGCAGGTTGGTTTGCTTAGTTTTAGTTCTTCCGTTTTACGTATGGGTTTGTTGTAGATTTGTTGAATCCATATACATGTTGTGGGTCTGTTTTATTTATTTTCATGTTCACAAATTTATTGTAATAGTATGAGCTTAGTGGTTTACGTTTGCTATTACTTTATACGATATGGTGTGCTAATGTAAATATGTTGTACAGTGTATATGTTTACTTCTGTGGTTTTTGGTTTAGGTTTTTGTTTGACTTGTTACGGGTTGGAGATGCGAGTACTTGTTTTTTGGTTTTTCCTAGATAGTACTTGTGTGCATGTTTTGTGGATTAGTTGGTCTCTTGCATTATTGTTTCAGTGGTTTAAATGTTACGTTTTAGTTTACGATTACGGTGCTTCACTTCGATATTCTTGGCTTTTTGGTTTAGGGTGCTTGTTCGCTTGCTGTAAGTTTACAATTGGATAGCTGTTGGTAACTTTTGGTTGGCATTTGTTTATTGTTTGTGCGAGCTTGTGAGTGTTACGTGGAGGTTTAATTTAGTATATTTGTTGGGTGTAATTGTGGTTTGAATTTGGGTTCTTATTGTTTAGCTTTCGGTGAGGTTTGTGTGATTTAGTAGGCGCATTAGAGTAGCTGTTGCATGTGTTTTTGCTTGGGTTTTAAACTTAAATGTTATGATTATGTGCTTAATTAGTTTGGAATATTAGGTTACGGAGGTAGTTTGTAGGTATTTAGTTTCGATTCGTACGGAGTTATTAATTGGAATGTTCGCGCGGGTGTGTTTATAATTAGAGGTTACACTGCTAGACGTAGTTTTATTACTTACTTGATATGTTTCGTTTATAGTGAGTTACTTGTATTTTAGGGTGTTGTTTATTTGTTTGATGAGCCGGTTTGTTTGTTGTGTAGGTTTGTTTCTTTATTAGATTGTCGCTGTGGTTGCAGGATTGGTGTTGGTGCTGTGACTTTTGTAGTTTTTAGTTTAATGTTGCTAGTTGCGTAGGTTATGTAGGTTTTGGTTACGTGTTGCTGGTTGGGACAGTAGGTGGGTTTTTGATATTGGCATTGGTCTTTTGCAGCCCTTGGTTTGTTATTGCGTTTGTTGTGTTTGGGTGTTTGGGTTCCTTATGATTTGGGTTTTTATGGTTGCAAGTGTCTGATTTTGTATACACTAAAATGGGTTTTTGGGGATTCTGTAATTGCATGGTTTTGGGTCTTGGGATACCGGTTTTCCGGGGACCTGCGAGTTTTCAGTGTGGTAGAGGGTTGATATAATATAAAGAAACGTGGTTTTTGGGAGAAAATTGGTACATTTCTGCTATTTTCCCTGTTTACATGCTATTTTATTGGTTTTTTGGGGTAATACTGCAAAATTGGTGGTTTTGGAACTTGCCTTTTTGCCGGGTTGTTATGTGGATTAGTTGTCTTTTTTGGGTGAGTTTGTGTTTTGGGGTTGTTTAAATTTATAACTGCTACGTAGATTTGGTGGTATGTTGGACAGGTTTCGATGATTGTATTTGGTTTGTGTTACTGATGTTTATTAGGATTTAAGTTGCGTGAGGGTTTGGGTAGGAGTGGTGGGTTCGTATTTTAAGTGCTATTTGTTAAGGGTGTGTTGCATGTTTGCTATTCGCAGGGTTTGGTTGTTTTAGTTTGTGTGTGTATAGCGAGTATGTGGGCTTGTATTTGAGTGAAGGTGGCAGGTTTTTGTGTTAGTTTTTAGAATGACTTGGAGTTTGGTTTTGTGTATAGTATTTAAAAGAGTGCAAATTTGTTTATATTTACTTAGGTTTTGCAGTAGATGGGGTAGCTACTAAGGTTTGGATATTTTGTGGATTTATTTTATTTTTGTAATATCAACGTTCATATTAGTATGGTTTAGAGCGTTATTACTTTATGATGTGATGTAGATATTAATGTTGGCATATTCGTATGTTGGATTTTGCAACAATATAGTTTAGATAATGTCTATGTTAATTTGTTAGTTTGTCTGTTGTGATATTGCTTAATTCGAGTTACACCGATTTGTGCATACTATACTCCTTGTAGATTAATTATGGATTGTAAATTGTCGATGGTTCTCTATTTTAGGTTTGTGTTTATTATATTGGCATGGATGCGCACTTTGGATGTTTAGGTTGGAGTTGCGTTTTTGTTTGTTGTTTTAAATAAAGATAGGTGTTGCCCGAGGTTTGTATTTTAATGATGTGGACGTTTGTTTTGGTTTGTGAAACTTGGTTGTTGTTAGATTTAGAGTTTGGTGTTACGCTGGCGATGGGTTAGTGTTGTGTAGTGTTATTTTTATTACGGATTGTATGCTAGTAGCATTGTGGGTTTACTTTTGGAGTTTTGAGATTTTAGGTTTTGAGATGTTGTATATTAGCGTTGGTTTAGTATGCTATTTGCTGCTGTTTCAGGGGTTTGGGCAAGGTTGTGTTTAAATCAGATGGTGGGTTTTCTGTTTGAAATTTGCTGAATTTTGGGTTTTTGGTATGCTATGTTGATTTAGAGATTGTGTGCGTAAGTAAGATGGAGTTTGATGTAGGTTTGTTTTGTGTTGAACTGTGAGTTTACTTTGTATAGTGCTATAACGTGGAGGGTATGTTTGCTGCTAACATTTTTACGCAGGGGTTTTGGCTTGCGCTTAAGATTTTAAGGATATTGCTTTGTAGCTGTTGTGTATGTTATAATATTTACACTATGATTCCTACTTATTTGTAATATTGCCAGTTCAGAATTGGATATTCGTTATTACTTATTATTTTGTGATAATTTAAATTTGTAGATTAATTGTGGGTTTGAGTTTGCTTGTAGGTTTAGTGTGGGATGTGTATTTTGACAACTTTGTTTGTAGTTAATTACGTGTTTTATGTAAGTTTTGTAAATGTGAGGTTTGTTTGTGATTTGTTGTGTATGTATTTTGTGTTTAGGAGTTGTTTTAATTGGTTTCTTTGGATTTTAATATTTTTAAATTTACTTTATGCTAAGTGTTAACTTTGTTAGTGTTTGTGTATTTATATAAGTTCACTACAACTTGTTGAGTTTGCTATAGTTTTAATTTTACTAGATTTGTTTTGTTTCTTGTGTGTGATTAGTTTGTGCGAGTTGTTTTTACAGCTATGTGCTTTGTATATGGTTGGAGTTGTGATACTTTGCGTGTATGGTTTTAAGCGGCGTTTGTTTTTTTATTATTGTTTTAGGTTTGCTTTCCTGGAGGGGTAGGTCGGAGCACTCTTAGAGTTGTATTTGGGAGGTTGCCAATTTTTACTTTGGATTTGGGCATTATAGTTTGCGATTGCGTAACATTAGACTAGGGCTTCATGTTTTGAATAACGGCAGTTGTTTTTGGTGATAAATGCTGACGTTGTTACATAAAGCTTTCCTTTCGTTCGTTTGCTTTACGTGTTTTGCGTTTGTGGGCATAAGCCACCTTTTATGGGAATGCATTCGATAGGTTTCCAAACTTGACGCTTTCTGTATGTACTTTTATAGAGGATTTCTTGTATTTTATTTATGGTAGTAGACTTTGTAAGTGGTGTTCAGCGTTTAATCTGTGTATTTTGCTTACAGGTTGTTTGTTGTTAGTACATAAGTCGTTGGTGATTGTGGTTAGTATGGTTGTATTTGTTTGTAATTTATTTGTGTTAGTTGCCATTTATTTGTCTATTAGATGCAAAGTTGTTTGTTTTGGGTACGGTTTGGTAGTTTCAACATGTAGCCTCGATACTTCAGGCTTGTGTTAAGATTTATTATTGACACTGCGTTTGTAGTTCAGTTTGGTTTCGGGGTGTGTTGAGTGACTTGTTTGGGGTTTTTATTTTGCGTAGAGGTTTGCGTTGTACCCCTTATTTACATTAGTTAACTAGTATTTTGATGTTCGATCTTTAACTTTGCATTTTCGAATGCCTGGTGGTTAGGGTTATAGTTGGTTAGTTTTGTGTTGGGTTTTATAGGTGTGGGATGTTTGATTACTGAGGTTTGAGTGGTTACTGATTTGGTTAGTTTGGGTTTTGGGTTTTTGTTTCTTTTGGGTGTGGAATTGTTACACGTGCTTTGTTTTGTAGTTTCATTTTTGTCTTTGTACTTGCGAATTTTACGCTTTTGTTTGCATTTGTGAGGTGCAGTTTCCTGGTTTGTAGCTTGGATGTTGTGGACGGGGTTTGTTTTATGTTTACTTTATACGCTTTTGCAGATTTGCGTTGTGATTTCTTATACGTTTATTCTGTTTGTTTTATTGTTTTAGTTTGTTTCCAGATTTCTTTGTTGTATAGTTTGCTATGTTTGACCTTTCGTAGGTTGATTTAACTGTTAAGACTGTTTTGTGTTACAGTACAGGTTCGTAGATTGCAGACTTATTTGTATGTAATAGCATTAACTTGGAATTACATTGTTAATATTACTTTTAGTGTGATTTTGATTGTTTATACGTATGTTAAGTGGTTTACTGTTAGATTTGTGGTATTAGTTTTGTAGTTGTTACACTACTCAAGATTTACTTCTTTCAGATTTATGGTGGTTGTCTTACTATTCCTGGTTTTGGTGTTTAGTTTGTATGGTAAGTATTTGGGTTGGTTTGGATGTTTTTGCGTAATTATAGCATGCAAGCATTTTGGTTTGCGGCAGGTTTCTGTTACTGTGGGTGATTATGTGGTTACATATTGTTTGGTTTGTATTGTATGTATGTTGTCTGTAGTTGGTGTATTTGACAGTAGATTGTTGTTTTAATTTGGTTTGATCATGTGTTTTTGCTTTGGGTGTACTCATAGTTTGGTGTTGTACGTTTGTTTTGGTTGGGTGGGCTTGTTTTTTGTTTTGGGTTGTTTGCTACGCGAGGGCTTTTACCATTTTGTTTCTGGGTTTCGAGTAGGTGGTATTTCGAGGCAATTTTGACACTTTATTTGCTTTAGTTTCTTTATTTTGGGCTACATATTTGGGGTTGCAGAACCACAGAAACTTCGCGAATTACGTTGTGTAGAGGGTTGATATAATATAAGCATATACTGATTGGGAGGGTTTGTGTAAGAGAAGTTAGTGTTTTAAGCTTTATTTCGACCTTGTTGTTTGCACGTAATTGCTCAGTTTAGATTTGGTAGTGTGTTTGGTAGATGTTGGCTTAGTTTAGGGTTTACAGGGGCCACCTGAAGTTGTGATGCTTGTGCAAAGATGTGCGATTGTTTGGATTTCGATGCATTTTTAAAATACTTTATTATTTGTAAATGCATGAATTTTAGGTTGAACAGGGTTTGTAGATGGTCTCAGGTTCGGGACTGTAGGTGTACTTGTTGCACTTTGTGGTATTTGTAAGTTATAAGATTGTCTTTTAGGGTCTCGGAGTTACTTTGTAGGTTTGTTGTTCAGGTAGTTGACTTTTCGGATTAGCTTGCGGGGTTGTTTGTGGGCATTTTTAGTTGAGTACCAGGTTTGCGAGGTGGTTTTGGGTGTTCCTTTGGGCAATAGGTTGGGTTCAAGTCTTTGTTTGTCGGTACACTTAAGTTTGGGTTGATTGAGCGAGTTGAGTTACGCGCAAATTGGTGTAATATTAAGTCTTGCATTGCGATATGTAACCTTCAGATGGTTAGAGCATACTAAAATAGTTCATGTGTTTACTTCGGTGTTGTATATGGTAATATTGGCATATTGGTGTGTTTTTTGTTTGTAGTTAATTGTTTTATGGTTACTTGTATTAGAGGTGTAAATTAGGATTTGTTATTTAGGGCTTTGATGGTTATGAGGGTTTATGGGTTCTTTGGGTTGAGGGCGTAGATTTGCGTATGATTTATGTTTAGTATTCTTTTCAAAGTCCAGTTTGTTGGTTTTTGGAGTTGCATTAGTGTATATGTTAGTATAGTGTATGCTTATGTTGGAGTTGTATGGGTATTTTAGATTGTTACCTGTGGTGGACATTGAATTTATAGATTTTGTTATGTGTGGTTTGAGGGCGTGATCGGATGTTTTGGAGTTTTGCACTTTGCTCCCTAAGCAGTTTACTTTGCTTGTGTGTTTTGTTTAGATTTACGTACTTGTGTTTGGGATGGTTTAGATATAATGTGTTTACGTGATGGGTACGTGTGGTGATTGTTTAAGCTGTTTGGTTTTGCTAGAGTGTTGGTATTGTAACGTTTAGTTTAGATTTAGAATTTGTATGTGTTGTGCAGTTTATTGTGTTGATTTATATAATTTATATTGTGTAATATTATGAGCCTATTTATTTGTAAGCAATTGTTATTACTCTGTGAATTAGTTTAGCTACGAGTTTTGGGGTGTACATTTACGGTTGTTTTTGTAGATTGTTTATGTTGGTTCCTTTTATTTTGTGTTGACTAGAGGATTGTGAGTTGGGTGTGGATTTAGATCTTTTGTTTAACGTGTTTGATATGGTTGTATATGCTGGGGTGGAGATGTATAGTTTAGTTTGCCTAAAGGTTTTATTATACACTTGTCATTTCATGGAGTTTTAATGTGGACTTTGTTCTAGAATGTGTACAAGTTGCAGAGTTTGCCTTATTTTGTTACTTATTGGTTTGTTATTTACTGGTCTAACAGATTATGTTGGTAGACTTAGTATTTTGGTATTGTATTTTACGTATAATGCTTGATTGTGTTACTATGAAGTTTTAGTTTTACGTGTGCTTAGTTGGGTAGGGTACAAGTGTTGTGTAAGCTGTTATGCATCGGTTTTGTGGTGTTTTGTCTAGGTTTGTGGACCATGCTTTGTTTTGTTGCTTGTATGTTGGTTTGGTTTACGCTGGTGCGGATTTACTTGCGTGTTATTTGGTATTTGTAGGGTTGTTGGGTTGCAAAGGCTGTGGACAGTTTGTTTTGTGGAGGGTATGTTAGTTGTTGTAGAATTTGTGGAGTTGTATGTAGTTTACTTATGTAGTTGGTTAAATGGATGGTTTTATTTAAACATATACTTAGTATTTAGTTTTGTATGTTGTAGTTTAGGTTTAGGTTTTGGGTTTGAATTTGTAGGGGTGTCATTATTTTATGTTTGAGTCGACACTTTGATGTTTATAGTTTTAGTGTGTTTGCTTGTTTGTTTATGGATAGTTTTGGATTGTTTCGGATATTTGTATTGCATTTTGTACGCGTACGTTTTACTTGGGTTGTTATGTCAGCTTTGTAGATGGCGGGATTCTAGGTGTGTTTAATAGTACGTGTAGTTTTTGGTTTTGTGGAGTTCTTTTAGTTTGTTGTTATTTTGTAGGTTTATTGGTAGGGTTCCTATACGGCATGAGGTTTAGGATTGTCCGCGCTATTTGCGTGGGTTTATGGGATGGTTACTTTGTTTTGCCTGCAGTTTAATTATATGGTAAAAGGTTCGCAGTTATCTAGGTGATTTGCGTGTGACTGGGATTTATATGTTTTTAGTTTTCGAAGTTGTTTGCGTTTGTTGTTTCCGTTATTTAGAATTTCTTGGTTTGGAACTTTGGGTTTATGTTATTATGCATGTTTTGGTGGTTGGTATGTATAGAGTGTTGCTGTTTGATACATTTTAGAGTTGTTATTTAGACGGCTAGTGACTTGGACTTTAGTTGCTGACCTTTGTGTTGTGTATTGTAGAGTGGGTGTTGCTAATTTAGATGATTGTAATGCTACGTTACTTGAGTTGTGATAGTTGGAGTACTTGTATTGTAGGTTAGGTTTACTTAAATTTTATCTGAGATTTGAAGGGCATTTATTTTGTTGCTTTGTTTGTTGTTTGTTTTGTGATTGGTTGGTTTTTGTATGTTGTAGCTTGTGGCTTGTTTGTTGTTTAGTAGTACTTTGTGATTGTCCTATGTGGAAGGTTTTCGTTGCGGGGGTTACGTGTATTTTGAGTTGTTTGTTTAAAATGTTTTTAGATTTTTAGGGGGCACGTGCATACTTGCATTAGAGATTGGTTTTGTTAGTTTACCTACTGTGATGTTTTTAGGTTGTTTGGGTTTATATTTGGTTTTTGATACTTGTGTTTGATGTTTACGGGTTTTGGGTTTTATTTTGTTTTGGGTGTTTAGATGTAACTAGTTAGTTTTTGCAGGATGGTGCTTTGTTAATGTTGGTTTTAGACTGTGTGCTAGAGTTGCTACGGTATCGGATTGCCTGTATTGCCCTGAACTTTTATTTACGTGGTAGTTTGTGGGCAGTTTTTATTTTGTATGTTGGGTTAACTGTAGTGGTTTATGGGACTTGTTTGGTTGGCTTTTATAGTTGTGATAAGCTTGAGGTGTAGGTTATGGCGGAGGGGGAGTGTTTTTGGGATTGTTTACTTATGTGTTCGTGGGGTTACTACTTGTTTTACTATTTTGGTAGTTGTATATATTTAGTTTTAACGTTAGGGTTCTTATTTTGTTTATTTACGATATATCTGTAGCAGGTAGATGTACGTCTCTGTGTTTGTTGACAGATTGTGTTTACATTCTGTTGATATACTTTGTTAATTATTTGGTTTGATATGGATATTAATTTCGCAGGTTTGGTTTTGGGTTTTTTGCTTTTGGTTCAGGGTTTGGGGGTTGGGTTTGTAGTGGTTGGGTTTGGCTTCCGGATTTTTGTTTTTTGGTGTTTTTGGGTTCTAGGTTTTTGTTTGTATGGGTTTGGCGAACTGATTGTGGACTTGGGTTTGAGAACTTTTGGTATGTTGATTTAGTAGGTGCATGTTAGTTACCTGCAGATTTAGTGGACTGTGTAGGGTTGATATAATATACTAGGATTGCTGAATTGTGGCTATTTTGCCATTTTTCGGGGTTTTAAGTGTAGTAGATAGTACTAGGGCGTAATAGTTGGGTACAGACACGAGGAAAGTTGTTGTTTTTGGGGTTCTGTTGTTTGTTAATATTGGTTTAAATGGTTTGTTTGTATTTTCCGGACACGATTGACAAGGTTTGGTTTTAGGTTGTGCGTGGGTGGTTTTAGCGTGCCTAGCATTTGTAGGTTTGAGGCTTGTGTTGACTGTGTAAGTTTGGTTTTTAATACGTGTAGGGATTGATGTAGGCGCGATGGTTTTACTTGGGGGTTGTGCGCTTATAGGTACTGGGTTTATGATTGGATTAAATTTATTTGCAAGTAAGTTGGGTTAGGTTTATAATTTAAGGTGGTTTATTAGGTTACATTATGGTTTATTGTTTAGCTGGTGTTTTAGGTGTTAAGCTTGTACTTGTTTCTTTTTATGTACCGTAGGTGTGACTTGCTGCGAATAAGATTTGATGTTGGATATTGTGTTAAATATTCTGTAGTTGTATAAATATTTGTGGGTTAGATGCTGAGATTTTACGTTGTTTCGGGTTACTTGAATATTTGTTTGATTGTGTTTTGTAGGTTTGTTTATAGTTAGTTCTTAGGATCTATGCTTTATTATTTTGTTTTGTTCATGTATTAAGGTTGTTTATGTTGTGGGTTGTTGTGGGTTTGCGGACATTGTTGTTATATTGTGGAGGTTTGATTGTTATGGTGTTAAATTGTTAGGAGTGGTTTACTTCTATAGAGACTTTTCGTGGGGATTTGCATAATGTGCAATAGTTTAGTTTATGATTTATATTTTAATTTGTATTCTTTTAGAGTTTCGTAGATATAGGTGTTGTGTATGCATTTAGTGTTTTCTAGATGGTTTGGGTATGTGTGTTTTTTTGTTAAAGTTTGGTGTTTTGCAGTTTTGAATGTTAAACTTGTTGGAGGGTGCCGATTTGAGTTTTGATGTTTGTGGGTAACTTAGTTAGTTTACAGGTTTTGCATGTTGTAAGTAGATTGGTTTTTGGATGAATTTAATGCGGAGGTAGGTTAGATTTGGTTTAATATTTGCTTAATTCTTTGAAGGGTGTTATTGCTGGATGGATGCATATGGTTTTGGTGGTAGACTTGATTGTGTTATATGATTAGATTTGTTTGTTTTTACTTGCGATGTAACGTGTGGGTTTCGAGTATGATGTGTTGGACTCTTATTTACTTGTGGGTAGATGAGTTTGATGCATACCGGCTGTTTGGGGTTTTGGGTTTTGACTTGTTTTTTAGTTCGTTAAGTTTTGATACGTTTTAACCTGTCGTAGATTGGAGATTTAGGTTAAGCGCGGTGTGGCTGGTTTGTGCAAGACGATGCTTTAAAGGTTTTATTTAGCTTGCAGGAGTTTGTTGCGTATTTGTAAAATTGGTTTAGTCTATTGTGTTTGGGTTGCTAACTATGTGTTTATTTTTGGGGATATAGCTTCAGATGCTTTAACTTTAGAGTTACGTATATTGTTGTGGGTGTTGTTTGTTTGAGTACATTATGTTTTGTTTAAAGTTGCATGTTGTGATTTTTGTGGCTTGTGGGTATTTGGTTTTAGGGTGTTTAGTAGTGTACATTTATACCTCATTATAAATGGGTAGTGACGTGTAGGTGGTGAATTTAGACGTGGTACTTTCTTGCGTGATATCGGGTGTTTACCTTGAAATTTAACACGGGAGATAGTTGGGTGGTGTGCTTATTGAGTCGTTTTGCATGTGTTGTAGGTATATTGTTTTATGTTTTAGATTGCTGGTGGAATATGTTGTGGTACTGCTGTATTGCTTTGCGGTTTTGTTGTGTATGCTCGTAGGTGGTGGGTTGCAATACTTTGTTAGTTCAACGGTGATGGTTACATGTATAAATATGTTTTTAAGTTATCAGATGTAGATTATTGTATGCCGGAAACTTTCGTGTTGTTCATTGTTCTACATGCATACCGCATGCTGAGTGTTTACTTCGGGTATATAGTGTTATAATGGCAAATTTAGGTGCAGGGGTTTTATAGTTTGCTATGTTTATGCTGTATTATATATAAGAATTGTAATGTGCTGTTTGGGGTGGATGCTGTGTTTGGATTTCCTATAGATTTAGTTAACTTGTAATAGTGATTTATTGCCCCAGTTTAGCATTATTACTTTTATAGATATGATGTTAATAGTACATATAGTTTACATTTAGGTTGTATTTGGTGTTGTTTTAGCGATTCTGAAGTTTATATATTCTTGTTTTTATATTCTAATGTTTAGTTTTGTGAGGGTTTTGCTATTGGTATTTCGTTATGGGCTTTGATTTGTTGTTGCTTTTTTGTTTGTTGCTTTGTGCCACCGTTTGCTATAGTTTGGTTATTTGGTTTTTAATTATATTTGCGCGTATAGTTTGTATTGATATGTTATTAGTGTGTCATTTCGTATGGGTGGTAGGTTTGGTTAGGGTTTGTGGTATTGTTATTTGATTTTACTGTTTGTGGGAGTTCTTTGGTTTAGGGCAGGTTTGATTATAGTTTACTTTATAGTGTTAGGATTGCGTTATTATTATGGCGGTACGCATGTAGGTGTGTTTTGCCGTATTTTGTAGTTGTGTAGGTTTCTTTTTAGGTTTTTGTTATATTTGATGTAAGTGTTGCGTTATGTGACTTGTTAATGTTTGATTTTGACTTTGATTTTGTGTTTGTTGTATTTATGAGAGAGTTTTCATAGGTTTGTAGAATGCGTGTTTTGGATGTTGTTTCCCACAGGTTATTGTGTTGGTTACTTGTGCTTGGTAGTACTGTGTTTGTATTCTATTTTGATTGTATTGGTTTTGTAATATTACGGGTTTTGATAGATTTTGTTTTTATTATTACTTTGGTAGAGTGATATGTAGGTGTGGTTTGATTGTGATGAGTCTTGATCCGGAGTTGTGGGTACTGTGATTATACATATACTTAGGTGGAGCATGCTTGTTGAATTTGATCTACTTGCTTGGGGATTGCTTGTATATTGGTTGTTATAATTTGGTGTACGTTGGTTTGGTGGGTTTTGTAGGATGTACATGTGTTGATGATTTACTTGCAGATGTTATAGTTTGCTTTAGTTACTGCGTTTTGTAGCTTAGGGATTTGCTTACTAAGAGTTTGATTTTGACTTGTTGGTAGGCTCGGAGTTTTAATGTCACGTTGCTTTGGGTGTAGTACTGTGCATGTGTAGTCGTTTTGGTATGATTGTTGTATATTTAGGTTTCGAGGGTTTAGTTGCTTTCGTAGTTTTGTTGGGGTGGGTGCCTACTTGTAGCGCCAATTTGATTATGATTTGCAAGTACTTTAAATGAAATGTTGTTTATAATGCTTACATTGACGCGTAGGTTTGATCGTGTGTACTTTATGATTTGTTGCCTTTTTTGGTTTTTGTTGTAGTTTCATTCCTAATGCGAGTTGTACCTAGTCTTCTTAAGGTTCTGTGAGTGTTTTACTTACTTGACGTTGTGGGTTTAGCGTGGGGGTTTTGTGTAGTGTTCGCCTGCAGATTGGTTTGTGGTTTGGTTTTTGTTGTAATTTTGCATTCCTAATGCGAGTTGAACTTAGCCTTCTTAAGGTTCTGTGCGTTGTTTGATTTACTTGATGTTGTGGGTTGCGTGTGGGTTTTGTGTAGTGTTCGCCTACAACTTGGTGTATGATTTGGGTTGGGTTTGTAGGTTTAGCATAGGCGGGGTTTGAAGGGTTGGCAACTGCGGGATTTACGGCGGGTGGAGGGTTGATATAATATAGTAGTATTGTACTTAGGGGTTTGGGTATGGGTATATTTGGGCTTTGCTGTGGTGTTTTATATGTATTTGCAGTTGTAGTGTTGGGTTTTGGGTGAAGTAGCATGGGGTTTTGCAGATACGCGTGGTGGATAGGCTTGGTCTACGTGAATATTTTGCTCTCTGTTGTATGTGGGGTTTTCAGTATTTAAGGGTATGTTTTCATTATCAGG
>JASAOA010001468.1:0-15043 GCA_030849815.1 Vickermania spadyakhi | reverse complement strand
AGGCAGATACTTGTATTTTATAATGTTACGGTTTAATGTTGCGTTTTTGTTAGTTTGTATTTAATGTGTTGTTTATTTAGCTTTGGTTTTCGTTTATTGGTTGTAGTGTGGGTTTTTCGTAGGCAGCCATTTTACGTAATCATTGTTATTGAATTAACGCGCTTTTATTGGTCTTGGGTTGCAGTAAGGTTTTAAGTTTTTGCATAGAGTCGGGTTTGCGTGCTGGTAATTTGTGTTTTGTTTTTAAGTTGTAATGTTTGCCTTGACGGTGGTTGGGGTGGTTTGTTTACATTGCTGTGTTTATGATATTTTATATTCAGGTACAACATTTCGGGAAGTTTGTGTTGTGGCTTTCATCTTTTAGATTCATGGGATTGTTTTGTTGTATTTACACTTAGTTCAGGGTTGTGTTAGTTAGACTTCTTTACTTTCTATAGTAGATCAAGTTGTAATCCAATGTTTGGTTTTTTGTTGGATACTATTGTAGTTGGATATTTCTATAGACTTTTATATTCTGCTTTATATTGTTACTTGATGTGTATTTTGCGTTGGGTAAGGTGTGTTTTGCGTATCTTGTTTTTTGGATTACCGTATTGTTAGTGTATAATGTTTGTTTTTGTATTTGTTAACGTATACTTTGTAGGATTTAACGTCTGGTATCCGTATATAGTGGAGCTTGTGGTTTCGGACAACTTTTGTTGTTATTGTGACAGTTCCGTGGTTTTGGGTTATAGGTTTGGGAGTTGGTTTACTTGTTAGTGTAGGTTTTATTTGTATTATGTTGCATATATAGGTTTTGGGATTAAATTTTGCTAACTAAGTAGGTATGTTGGCTTTCTTGTGGACAATTGCTACTTGCAGGTTCCTTTTACAGGCTGTTTGCTTAGTCTTTTAGTGTTTTGTAGTTTATTATATTGATTACTCGTGTTTGTTCTTATATGCATTGTTTCGAGAATTTTGTTTGCTTGCAGGGTTATTTACTAGTTGCTATTTGCTTGTTTTGTGGGACTTGTGTTGTTTTTTTGTTTAGGTTTCTATTTTATGTTGTGATTAATGTTATGTTATCATTTTTATATTGATAACCCTTACTACGCCCTGCGCTGTTAGGGCTATAGTGATGAGGTTTAGGGTTTAGTGGGATATAGTGGGGTATTTAGGTTGGGTTAATATGTACTTCTAGGTTTATTGATTTACGTGATGGTTGGCGCGTTGTTATGGCAAAGGATTGGATGCGCGGGGTGTTAGCGTGTGATGGGTTCTGGATATGGCGGGGCTTGGGTTTATGGTTCCGAGGAGTAGGTTTGGGTTTTGTTCGTTAGGATAAGGTTCCCGAATACTATACCGTGGTACATGATTAGGGCAGGGTGTTTTTGTAGGTTTATTTGTGCTGAACTGCAGGTTTTGGGCGTTCTTAGGGGTTGATATAATATAGTAGTTTGTAGGTTCTAGTATGTGTGTATGTTATTTAGGGTGTTTTGGGTTGTTTTGGGGTGTTTTTGGGCTTTTCCGGAGTCTGCGAGTGGTCATTTAAGGAGTACCTGTGTACGAGCGTGATTGTTGTTATGAATTTAGTGTTGCTGGATTTGCGGGGGTTTTGAATTTGTTAGGTTGCTAGGTTTGAAATAATATAGGTGGGCTTTTATAGTTTTGTTTTGTGGGAGAGTTTCAGGTGTTTTTATAATAGTTGATGTTGTAGATTTGTAAATTTGGTGAAGGTTTGGGTTGCCAGTTCCTGAGTGTGAGTGACGGTTGTTTTAGACAGATAGTTTTGTGGTGTGTAGGTTTGTTTTTGATTTCTTTGTTGTAAATTGCGTTATCGGTAGGTTGCTTTGGCATTATTTGTTTTGTTTATAGTTTCGTTATTTGCCTTAGTTATTAAAGTTTGGATTTATGGTTTATATTTTGGGGTTTTGTTTTATATGTTAATTAGACTTGGCATCCTTTTGCTTTTGGTTAACTTGCATAGGGTAGCCAACTTGTAGGGTCTTTAACAAACGCAAATTTGCAGATATTGCAGAGAGTTTTGCTGGAAGAACCTTTTATTGTACGTTGATTTGATGGTTATTGTTATTAAAGTTTGCCTTATAATTGTATTTTGGTTTCTAGGTTCTACTTTTGTTTAGCGTTTTGGTTTGGGTATATTGTCTTGTAAGTTTGGTTGTAGGTTGTTATTTACTAAGTTAGGGGCCTTCTTTGTATTGCAAGTTCTTTGCGTGTGAGTTTGTTTAGGCTTTGTGGTTTTTTGTCAAACTTTGTTGTATTGTTTTAGGTTTCCTAGTTTTGTTGGATGGGTTAGTTGTAGTTGTTTGTTTTGGGTTTGGTATTTAGTTAGTGGAATTCCTTTGAATGTATGTTTGTGTAGGTTTATAAATTGTTTATTTGTTATGCTACAGTTGGGGATTCGCAGAGTTAGGGTATTGGATACAATTAGAGAGTGTGTGTACGGGGTGTTTGCAGATTACTTGTGGGTACATTGTGTATTACTTAGATTTTATTTTGGGTTTGTTAGATAAACAACAGTTACAAAGGTTGTACTGGTTGTATGTGTAGGTGTGCTTTTGGGGTGCTACATGTTTGCGTTAGCTCTAGTTCGGATTTCTATAAGTTTGATGTTTTTGTCTTGTTGTTTTTAGATTGTTTGGAACCCTTTATATATGTGGGTTTTAGTATGGATTGATTTTGCAATGGAATGGTGGTTTGTGGTATTGTGACTGTATGTGTTACGGATACTTTGGTATCACCCTTTGATGCGCTACGTTTTTTTAGTTATTTGTTGTAGGGTTGGGTAGGTGTGTGCTTTGTAGTGAGGGGTTTGATAGTGGTAGATTTTACCTATTTGGGGTTTGTTTCTTTAACGATATTACGATGTCTTGAATTTAAGAGTGCTCAAATAATTTGAAAATAGTATTTTAGGCTTGCGGTGGTTATATAGTGTGTTGTATGATTGGTTTAGCGCTTAGATTTGTGTAGTTGCAGATGCGCTTATTGGTGGTTTGGATATCTTATATGAGTTCATTGGTATATTGGTTTTGTTTCTGATGATTGTTTTAGGTTATGGTTTGGTATTTGCTGTGTATGTTACGCGTTTGTTTACGTTTGTAAATTGCTTATGCTACCACTTTTAATATGCTCCAAGCTGTGTTATGATTACTGTTAATTTATTATTTGTGTTAGTAATAGTTTTGCTTTTCGTATTGTTGTGATTTAATATTACTTGTAGAGTTGTTATATTTTAGCGTTATATGGGTAGTTTTGTTTGTTTGTGCTGAAATGTTTGAATAATGGGATATTTAGGTGTATGTTGTATACAGACATTTGTGGGTACCTGTGGGTTTGTTTTGCTTTTGTGTTTTGGTTTACTTTGACGTTGGGGTTTGTTTACTCCGTGGTGTTGTGTGGTTTGTAGAGTTATAGTTTGATAATGCAATTAAGGTTGGTAGTTACCTCAGATTTGAGAGTTTGGGGTAGTAGGTTTGCTAGTGGTGTGCTGAGCTTGTTGGGTTTGTATTAGTTATACCTTGCTTATGATAGTTTGTTTGATGCTTACAACTAGTTTTATTACTGTATTTGAGGGGTTTGCAAGTTTGTGTTTGGTTTGATTTGTTTGGTTGTCTTATATGGGTTATGATGTTGATGGTGTAACCACTGTGGAGTTGCATGTTGTTATTCCGATTGAACTTAGTGTTAGGATAGTGTAGTAGGATTAGAGTTTGTTGTAATAATATAAATTTGTATTAGTGGTTTTAATATTACTTTCTGTTTGCTAGTTTCTTATATTTGGATTTACAGGTGTTGTTTGTTTTAGATGTTGGTTTGCTAAGGATTTTGGTATTTAACAGTTTGGATTTGGTTTTTGTGGTACTTGTATATATTTGTGATATATGCCTGGCGTAGGCTTTATTTTGTAGTTATGAATGTTAGAGGTATTGTATACTTATATGCTGTGTAACTGCATTTTTAGTAGGTATTATAATGATTAGATATAAATATTAGATGGTGAGGGTGTGTATTTTGTGGAGGTAGTTTTGGTATTTTAAGTGTTTGGTAGTTCGATAGTTTATAGGTTAGGGTACAAAGTGTTTTTTTGGGGTTTGGGCTACACTTAGCTTTTGTTTTTGGCATTTCAATGTTATGTTGGTGATACGTGTACATATGTTTGTTGTTAAAGTTATAATTGGTTTTGAGGCTTGCAATAACTTGTTGGTTTAAATTGGGTTTACGCATGGAGTTGGGTATTTGTGTTTCGTGTTAGGGTAGTTGGTTACGGCGATTATTGCAGGTATTTATTATTTTGTAAGCAGCCGCTTTAGTTTCGGTGTGTTATCTGGACTACAGGTTTGTGCAGATTAGGTGTTTTATGTTTTGTTTGCTGATTTGCTTGCTTTGTACTTTAGGTTTGCGGGGTTGCTGGATTTTGTTATTTTGTTTGTTATTAAGTTGTCTTATTTGTAAATTACTTTTAAGATATGCGTGGAGGTGGATGTTTTTGTTTTGCTGTAGGGAGTGCGGATTAGTAGTTTGCGTATGTTTTTGGTTTATTATTTCTGGGGATGATGTTAAACTCCTTATTGGTGTTTTAGTGTGCATTGCTTTATGGAGTTTTGATTGTACGTTGTTTTGTAGGTCTGGTATATTTGTTGATTGGTTGTTCTGCACTAGCTTCTTTTTCGGATTTTTGTTGGTTTGTATGTGGTGTTTACGCATGTTGCGGGATTAGATTTGTACTTTTTGGTTTGTTTTCCGCAAGGTTTCTTTGGATACAGTTACCTTTTGTATTGCGACTAAAATGGTGTTATTTTGCTATGAAATTTGCGGATGTTATTTTGGAGTTTGCTTTAAATGCTGTTTGCGGGGTTTTAGACTTTCGCGTATCCGAGTGTTCTCCTAATTTGTTTTGATAGTATTGTGTTTAATATCTCCTTCACTAAGTTGTTTGTTTCGATTTGTTTGTCGTTGCAGGGCCGGGGCTTTTGGGTTGGGTGTTAAATTGCTAGTTTGTGAGTTGCTAATTAGGGTCGGCTACTGGTTTTGCGGAGTGAGTTTGGGGTGTTAGGTTTTGGTGGTGGAGTTTTGTGAGTTGTTGTGTTGAACTGCAGGTTTGGGTTCCTGTGTAGGGTTGATATAATATACATAAGACGTTGGGAATACTGGTTTGTAGCGGGGTTTTGGGGTGATTTTCCTGTGTTTTTGGGATGGATACTATGATAATGTGTATTTAGGATACTTAAACTGCAGCTTCCAGCAGGTTGTACTGTTATATTTACAGTCTGTTAGTTGTTGGGTTTTGATTAGGCAGGTTGTGCCTTGGAGGTGTGTGCATATTCATTTAGTGTAGGTTTTTCGTGGTGTTACAAGTTTTAGTTGGTGGGTTTTGCGGGGTTTATGTGTTTTGTATGTAGGGGTTTGTTTCATAGATTAGCTAGAGTTGGTTTTTGTAGAGTTTTCGTTAGTTGGTGATTTGTAGATTAGTATACGGTAGGTTGTGTTTAGGTTTAGGTTGTTATTTCCGTGTAAGGAGTTTTTAGATGTGTTGTAGTTTAGGTTATGCATAATTTGTAGTGTAGTGATGAGTTACAGGTTTATTAAGTGATACTTTGTGGGAGATTTGCTCCGGAGGTTTTGGATTTGGTGTTTTAAAGGTATACAAATAATTCCAGTTTGTTGTTTGTTGTGGGATTTGTTTTTGTTGTTGTTGTTGTTAGATATGTTTTGTTGCAGTTTTGGGTTTACTTGGGTGTTTGGTGGTTAAAGCTTTCATATTGCAGGCTTGCAATTTAATTTTGTCTTGTCGAATTCATACGTTTGTTTTATAGGTGTGTAGATTTAGATTGTACTAGTGTGCGTATTTTATTTGTTGTATGATACTTATAAGGTAGTGGTTGTAGTCACTAGTTGTTTGCTGGATTTGGCGCCCTTGACCCACGTAGTTATAGTAGCCGCTTTAGATAGATAATATATTGATTTTGGTGTATTTTGTGGGTATATTAGGTTGTAGGTTTGGGTTCGTGGGTTTGGGGTTTGCTGTGATTGGTTTTGTAGAACGGTACGCAGGGCACAATTGTTTGAATGCGGCTGCTTAGTTTTGTTAGGTTTGAGCTTGTTTGTTTTTGTTAATGGTGATACTTAGGGTTTACGTTTTGAGTGGGCAATATGGTATAAGGTTGTTGTTGCAAGAGTATGTTTAATGTTACGTTTGAGTTTTATGTTTTGTTTTCTTGTTGAGTTGTATTTTGTGCTACATGTAGTCTTGCGGATTCCTTGGGTTTCCGTTGTATACTTTGTATTGTACGTTTGGGGTTTTATGTAGTTAGTACTATTGTTTCGATTAGCGCAGTGATACCGATTAGGTGCTTACTTATTTTGTATTAGTTTGATTTTATTTACGTTTTGCTTAGTTTTTTACTTTACATTTATGTACTTTATAACTTTCTACTTGGTTTGTATGTTGCATATATTTGTGAACTTCCACATAGTATTGTAATATTGATGATCTGATGTTCTTGCGTTTTTGAATTATTACTTGGTGATGTATGCATGGATTGTAGTGTGCTTCCATATTGAATACGAGTTTGTTTGGTGGTTTGGTAGTAGTTATGCTACGATTTGGTTTACGATGGGTAGCATACGTAGTTTTCGAGTATATGTTAATTTGTGCTGTGTTGTGTTATTTTGTATTTGAGCGGATTGCTGGTATTTTCAGGTTATTATGTATTTTGGGTTTCTGAGGCAGGCTTTGCGTTTTAGATTGTATGTGAGGGTTTTGCAGAGTGGTTTGGGCAAGAGTCTTCGTTCTTACGTTGGATTTAGAGTATGTTGTATACTGCTTTGTTTTAGGTTAATTCTGTTTGCACTGGCATAGTAAAGGTTGACTGCCATAGATTTCTGATTGTCTAGTAGATTGCTGGGTTGTGGTGTGGGGACGTATAGTTGTAGTGTAGTGTGGGTTTCGGGTGTTGTTTTGGTTTGTTTGAATTAATATACCATTTTTGAGGATTTATCTTTGTAAAGTTTAAATTTGTGCGCTAGGGTGGGGTGTTATTGTTTGTTACTTGTAGGTTTTGAATGCCTTGTTGATTTGGGGTTTTGGTTTTAGGGATTACTGTATTTTGATTTTTGCATTTGTTTTATTTTGGATTTTGTGCGTGTTTTATGCTGCTCATGTTTACTTTGAATTGATTGTTTTGGATATTTGTAGGCGTTTAGGTAGTTAGTGTTTGGGAACGTGTTTTAGGTTTGGATTTCTTACCTTTGTACATTTCTGGAATCTGTTACTTGTTTTTACAAGTCGTGTGTGGACTGGTTTTTACGAGTTTTGTAGGTTAGTGCGTAGATTTTAGCAGTTTTCGTATGTTTTGGATTTTTGGTAAATTTGTGTTGTTGGTTGGATTCTCTGTTTCACTTCCTGTTGTAGGTTACGTTGCAATTTACACATGTATGTTAGTTTGTGTTTACTTTGATAGTGGGTATTTGCATATTGTTTAGTAATTATCGCAGGTGTGAGTTTCTGTTTACTTGATTTTATGCGATGTTTTTACGTTTTACTATTTAGTTTTGTATTTGGCAAAGGGTTGTTACTTACTTTGGTGTTATTGTTTGCTTTTGATTTGAATTTTGTTAGGTTTTATAGTTGTTTGTTTTCGTTTATATGTGTTGTAGTGTACATACCTGCAAAGTTTTGAGATGTGAGTTGTTTACTTTAACGAATAGTAACTATATGATGGATTGGTTAAAGGTTGACGTGGTTCATTTGCATTTATTTTAGGTTGCAATATTAGAGTTTCGCAACTTTGTCATACGCTTGTGGTGTGGATTGATTAGCTTGTGTTTTGTTTGTAGCTTTAATTGTGGTATTTAAGTTTTGATGTTTGTTGTTGTTAGTTTAATTTTGGTTTTTATTATGGTTTAGTTTAAGTTTTCTTGTAACGGTTATTAAGGGGATTTTGAGTATTGCGTGCTACAGACTGTTATGAGGTTGTTTATAGTGTAGTCGTATGTTGGCGCACTTGTGGTTTGTGTTACGTTTGACTTTAAGGTTAAGTTTTGCGGATAGGTTGGTTAGTTATTTCGATTTAGTTGTTTTGAGTTGTATGTGTACACTTAATGCTTATTTGTAGATTTCTTTCTAGATACGTTTATAACGTTACAAACAGTTTCATTGTGTATTTGATTTAGATTACTATGTGTTTTGGGTTTTGTGGATGTGATTTTACGTTGTTTATGGTAACCGTGTTGGGTTGCTTATGGTTTGAGGTTTATGTAGTTGGTTTTAGTTTGGATTGTTTTTTACAGGATGTTTTGATTTTGTATTTAGGACTAACTTAGATGCTTTGGTTTGGTTGGTAGATGGTTGCGAGGGTTTTCTTTTGTTACTGTTGTTTTAGTGTTTATTTTGTGTTGTGGTTTTATTTCAATATGTGTGTTTTGAGGTTTGCTATGGGTGTGTTTTAGCTTGGAGTATTTGAGTGTTGAGGTTTTGCGGGTTTTGGTTTGTAAATGCCATTTAGGTTGTTTGGGTTTGATTTGCATACTTTATTTTGTATATTATTTGAATATACTGGGACTTTGTTGCAGGCTTTCCCTGGGTTTTAATGTTGATTATTTTAAGCTTTTAAAGATGTGTTTTTTGGCTTAGTTTTATTGTTGTGTTTTTGGGGTTTTAGAGATGCGTTTTTTGGCTTAGTTTAATTATTGTAGTTTTGTGCTTTTGGGTGGGTTTTTGGGATTGGTTTAATATGGGTTTTTGGGTACAGCCTTCCCTTTCCAAGTTTACACCTAGGCCCTTTTTAGGATTTAACTACCAGTTTAGTGGGCTGTAGAGGGTTGATATAATATAAGAGTAGTTGTGGTTTTGGGGTAGATGGGTAGGACTATGTTGGATTTGCTTGATATAAGGCTTCCCCGGTGTTGTAAGGCTATCATTATAGGTCTTATAACTTATAAGTGTTGTGATATCCGGGAAGGTGGTGTACTTTTTGTAGTTTTTGTAATTTGCGGTATTTTAAGTGTTCCAAGGGGGATGTTATCAATATGTTGCATGTGGTTTGGTTTGGGTGCTGGGTTGACACTTGCGATGTCGAGGGTTGATATTTGTCGAATTTTGGACTTTTGGCATTCGGGTTTAGGGTTTCTATTTGATGATTTGGGTTTGGTTGTTGCACAATATTGTGAATTTAGCCGATTTTGTTTGTGATTTGGACTTTGAAGGTAGGTTCTTTTGGGTTTTTGGAGGTGTAGTTTAGAGTGTTTATTGTAAGGTTGTATGCGTTAGTTTAAATGCTATAATGGTAAGTGTTGTAAGCTGTTTAACTATAGATTGTTGATGCACTTGTAGATGTTGTAGGTATATGTTGCTTACTTACTATATACATGCATGAGAGGTATCTGTATTTTCAATTTGTAGTTATGATTTGATTTATTGTAATAATGTTATTCAATTTCTATTTGTTGTTGTAATTATTACTTGATGCATATAGTTTAGTTTATTGATATCTGTGCTTGCATATAATTTGCGTTTAGAATTTGCATGTTTGCTTTTATATTTAGGCATGTAGTGTATAGTTGCTTGTTTATGCGGGTGTTGTTTTGGCCATTATACTTATGTTTGTTAGGATGTTATAATTAGGTTTAGGTGCACTTTGCGGATTTATGTTTGCGTGAATTTGTACTTTTATAACTATGAGTTGGGTGATTATGTGTACGTTTATGTTCTGTGTAGGTGTGGCAGGTAGGCGTTTTATTTAGTGTTTGTAGCTATTGGTTGGGGTTTTTACTGGTTGTTATGTTACAGTGGTTTGGTTGCATGCTATTTAAATGTATGGGCAGAATTGGTAATGTTTTTTGGATTTGTAGCTTTAGGCTTGCCGTTTCATTGGGAGTTGTGCCAGAGATTGTTTTGTTTTTGGTTTGAGATGGATGTTGTTTTGAGCCAGTACTTTCGATTGCATGTGGATACTTGCTACTGGTGGGGATGTGTGATGGGTTTGCTCTGCTGTGGATTTGGGCTTATGGGAGTTTGCCAAATAGTGTTGTAGGGTGTTCAATTATTCAAAGTAGTTTGTTGTTTGCTGTTGTTTTGTTTGCGTATAGGTTATGTTGCGCCGTAGTTTGTGGTTTATGGTAGAAACGCATTGTAGGTACGTGGTAGAGCTGAGTTTTTCAGTTACGTATATTGCTAGTTGCCCGTTGCAGTCTTTTATGTGAATTATGTTTCAATTGGTGTATTTGTAGGTAGGGTTTAGGTGTTTGATTTAGGATGGTTATTTGTGAAGGGTTTACTTTAAAGGTAAGGGTGTTTGGTTTCCTTGGTTGTGTTATGTTTTAGTTTGCCAGAGTGGTTCTTATGCTTGCAGGCTTCATGGGTCGATTTGCTTGTTGGCGATGGGTGTTATACTGGTATGTGGGTTTAGTTGCTTGAAACTTTGGTTTGCTTTGGATGTTTTGCACTTTAAACTTGGATACGTTGTTGTGTAGGTTTTAGGTTTATTTATTGTTGGGCTTCCCGTTATGTATGATATTTACGTGGTTGTGTTTGTAGATTTATAGAGGATATATGTTTGCTTGAGTTTGGTAGGCTTTACGTTTGTTTGATGTTTGGATTTGGGTTTGAATTATACGTGATATATTTGTTGGATATTATACGAGGGTTTATCTTTTGTGTAGGGCAGGTTTTTGTTTTGTTTTGGTTTTGTATGATATCTGGTTTGCGTTAAGATGGTGTTATAGTTTAGGTTTTACTTTGATGTTGTTGTGTAAAGTTATGGTTGTAGTTTAAAGTTTGTTGTAGATGTTTTGTTTTGCGATTTGCGTGTTTTTGGGTTTAAAGTTTATACTTCTTGTTCGAATGATGGATTTGCATAGGTAAGAGTTGGTTTTTGTTTTATTTATGTTAATAGGTTGCTGCGTATACTTACGGTGAGTTTGCCGAGATTTTGTATTTGGGTTGTTTTACTTATGTATTTGTCTTGTGTTAGGGGTTTTGGGTGGTTTGGTTGGTTTTCTGGGTTGTTCTTGTTTAGTGTTTGTACGTGAGTTTTGCAGGGGAGATTTGTTTGTGGAGTGTTACAGTTCTTGTAGAGGTTCCCGTGCGAGCTTGTCATATGAGTATGATTAACATGTTATGGCAGTAGTGGTGTGTTTAGTTATAAGTGCTTGGGGTATGTTGTGATTCTTCTTGTGGGTGCACTGGGGTGGGTACGTTCGGGTTTATTATTTTACTTGTTTATTATAAAGGTTTTGACATGTTTCATATAACGTTGTACAGCTGTTATTTATGGTGGTCTTGAGGGTGATTGCTGAAGTTTTGTGTTTGTGTTTATGACGGGTATTTAATGGGCTGTAAGTTTTTCCTTGTCGTTTGCATTAGGTATTGTTGCGTTTATATTGGAATCCTGTGGAATACTGTGGACTGGAACGCTGCTAGATTGTTGATTACGTCCTAGGTGTTTTGTTATGTAATTTGTATCTTTCGTTTTCGTTAAATTCTAGAGTTGATTTGATTTGGTTGGTTACATGTTAATTTTCAAGAGGGTCACTTCATGTAGAGGCGTGTTACAGCTTGGTGGGGTGGTTTGTTTTTAGGTTTGTATTTTATTAGGTATGGAATAGTTTGGTATTTTGTTTTTGTTGTGTTGTAGTTTTGTATGTTTTGTGTTTTTGTTTGCTTTTGCAGGTTGGCAGGAGGTTTTGGGTTACTTGCCAGTTTTTGCTTACATGGGGTTTGCCTGTTGATTTGGGTTGGGGTTAGCTTTCTCCGCTGATGATTAAGGTTGGTATAGATACCATGGATTTTAAATTGTTTGATGTTTTGTTTGGGATTGTTTTGCAATGTTTGTTTTAGAATTCTTTTGTGATTGTTGGTTTGTAGGTTTATGGGAATTGGTTGCTTTAGTTGTAGTTATTATTTATGTTATTATATAGGTATGCTTTACGTTTTGTTGCACATAGTTGTATTGGTTTGCTTGTCGGCGTAGGGGTGTTGGTTTGGCTTTGGTGCAGATTTGCTTTTCTGCAACCTCGTTGAGCTTGTTTGTTTTAGTTTACTTGTTTTGGTTTGTCATTTGATGTAGCTATGTTTGATGCCTAACTGGAGGTTTGGGTTTTCTAATTTAGGTGTTGTTTCGTTTCGCCAACTGTTTTAAGGTAGGTGTATATTATTGCTGTAGTTTGGATTGTTGGTGCTTAGCTTTTGGGTTTGCTTGGCTTGGTGGTAGGTGTTTGTGGGGCTTTGGGGATTCGTGTTTTTGTGCTTGTTTTAGTTTACTTGTTTTGGACATACCATGGATGTAGCTATGTTTGGTGTATAACTGTGGGTTTTGTGTTGTATAAATTAGGTTTTGTTTCACTTCGTATACTGTTTTATGTTAGTGTGTGTATTGATTCTTTAGGTTGGGTTGTTGGCAGTTAGATTTTGGGAGGTTGCTTGGCTTGGCGGTAGGTGTGTTTGTGGGATTTGAGATTGGTGTTTTTATGTTTGTTTTGATCTGTTGATTTAGGTGTTTTATTGTTGCTTGTATAGTGGTATAATTGGTGATACTTTGTGGACTTTCGGATTAGAGTTGGATTTAGTCGCTACTTCGACACATGTATGTATACCAAGGGTTAGGTGTTGGAATCCGGGATTTACAGGCAAACTGCAGTTAGACATCCGTCTGAGGGGTTGATATAATATAGATAGTTGCAGGTTCAGGTCTTTTACGGGGTATTTGGGGTTTTGTGGCTTTGGGATTTGCTTGTTGTGGGTTAGCTGCTGGTGTAAGCAGTTTAAAGGGATTTCAGAATTTGGATGTTTACAGGTGTTTTGGATATTGATGAATTTTAGTTTTCAGAGGTTTTGGAGTAGTCTGAGTTTTGTAGTTTGCTAGAATTCTGTAGGTGGTTTTGGTGGGGATTTGGGTCTAGTTTATGGATTGTGGTTTTGATTCTAGTTGAGGTTGCTTTTAGGTTGCAGTAATTTTTGGTGTAGACTAGTAAGTTGCTGCTTTGTGTATCGAGTATATTTGCAGGTGTATGTACGAGTTCTTGGGCTTGTTTGACGCTTTGTAGTATTTGCTTAAATTTGTAGCCATTTGTTTTATTTTGCATAGGTTTCGTTAGTTTGTGTTTTTTTATTTAGTTGGATATTTGTGCGAGATTTTGTTTGGGTTGTATTGGTGTTTGGTAGATTTACTTAAACTTTCGTTGGTAGGGTTTGTCATAAGTTCCATTTTGTTTGCTTATTTACTCTTTATTGGTTTTACTTGGGGGTTTGGGCTTTTATGTTTGGGATCCTGGTTTTCGAGTCTAAGCTCTCGTGAAGATTTTGGGTATTCGATTCGTTACGGGGTGTAGGTATAGTTCCAAATCTTTGGGTTTGTGGATTTGTTTGGAGTTTCGTTTTACGCATGCAGTTGTTGTATTAACTTTATATATTCCCAATTAGGTTTGGGCTTATTCTGATTATAGTTTTTACAGGTTTGTTAGTTTTGCAAGTTTATGGGTTTTACAGGTTTAGGCTTGTAGTTTGTTTTAGAATTTAATGCTGTAGACTGTTTGATTAGGAGTGTTTATTTTATATGTTCTTTTAGTTGTAATATTTCATGTCGTTTTTGGTTTTCGTGTTATTACTTTATGTGATTATTTTATGTTTAATTAGAATTGTTAACTGGATAATGTAATTGTTGTTAGTTTTACTTTTCTGGATTCCAAGACTGCGTATTTGCGGATTGGTTTGTATGTGGTTTTTGTTGGTATTTAGATTGGTTATAGGTAATCGTTTATATTTACGTAGCAGTTGCAGATTTGTAGGTTATAGTTAGTAATTTAATGTATGCACTACCCAAGTGATGGGTTTATGTTGTAATTGTGTGTTATGTGTAACTTTACTTTAGTAGATCTTGTTGCGGTTGGCTTTCATTTGTAGAAATGTAGGTTGGTGGTTTATTTTGTTGTGTGCTTGTTTTTGTAGTGTTGTATGTGTTGCTATATTAATTTACAGTATGGACATATTTCGTATATTTGGTTATATTAAATTTTAACTTGTGATGTTTGCGTTTTCTGAGATAGTGGTTATTTTTATTGTTAGAGTTGTGTTTGAATTGTGGGTGATTCTACAATAGTTCGGTTTATTTGTTGTATGGGTTGGATTTGTATTGTTTGGTTGATGTTTTGTGTGCGTTTGTAGTTTTTGGGTTTTTAATGTTTATATGGTGCTGACATGATGTTATAGGTTTCGATTATATTTGCTAGGATTGTTTGTATTTTGTTATTTTGTGGGAGTGTTTGACATTTAGTTCTGGATGAATGTTGTTGGCGGGGCGTTTAGGTGTAGATTCAGTGCATCGATTGCACGGAGTATTTTCATGTTTTCGTGTTTAGTATGTTGGGTGTATTACTGGAATATAGATGAGCGTGTATATAAGGTAGTTTGTTTTAATAGTTATTAGGTTATATGGGCATTTAGTTTTTGGGCGACTTTTAGGTTTTTATTTTATTTATAAATATTAGTTATGTTTTGCTTTTTAGATTTGTATAGTGAATTAAGTTGTATATACGTTAGAATGTAATATTGATTTCTTTACTTCTTGGTTGTTGTATGGTATTACTTAGCGTTGATCATTTTAGTTTATAGCATACAGTACTCGTAATACTTATGGTTACAGATTAGGGTATAGATGTTGTGTTGGATGCTTGGGATACATTATGGTTTACTTGGTAATAATTGTAAGTTGTTTTTGAGTTTGTTTATGGTTGCGGGAATTTTGGGGTTTTAGGTGCATATGTTGGTCATCTAGGCAAATTGGGGTTACGGTAATGTTTGGGTTTGGATGAATGTCTTGGGGTCGTGTTTATTGTATTTTTGGCTTCGACGGGTTTGGGGAAATTAGTTTTGTTTAGTGATTTACGCGCCGCCTGTAAGTTGTAGTTTGTAGAGTGTTGCTGCGGTTTATTTGCAGGCAGATACTTGTATTTTATAATGTTACGGTTTAATGTTGCGTTTTTGTTAGTTTGTATTTAATGTGTTGTTTATTTAGCTTTGGTTTTCGTTTATTGGTTGTAGTGTGGGTTT
>JASAOA010001467.1:0-15043 GCA_030849815.1 Vickermania spadyakhi | reverse complement strand
GGTTTAACGATTTCTCGGGATGTATTGTAGTTTCCTTTTCGGTAAGGTTGATTGCATTGTGCTTTCGGTTTGTTTTTTTATGGGTTATTGTTATATAGCATTTAATTGTAATACTGTTATTTAGCTATCTATGTGTTTTAAATTATTACTTTGATAGGTTTAGTGGATTGCTTATGATTTCTAGATGTAGGGCTGTCTTTATTGGTGTATAGTGGTTCATATAATTTGAATTTGCCGTGTACTTGGCGTTTTTGGATATATGTATAAATTCTATATGTATTGTTTAGTTTATGTACTTCCTTTTTTGTGGTTTGTTTGAGTTTGTAATTTATGTAAGGGTTTTGTTTTGTTCTGGAGTTTCATTAGGATGTGTTCGAGGGTTTGGTTTTGTAGGATTTGCAAGATAGGTTTAGTTGGGTTTTGCTGGATTGTAGGTGGATTTGTGTTTTGTTTAAGCATAGTGTGGCTTTGGCATGTGCTGTGCTTGAGGTTGTTAAGGTTTTATCGTTAGTGACTTATAGGTTGTGTTAGTTGCCTTAATTTCCTGTTTACGAGGTGTTAGTTACTGATAGAAGTGTTGCTTATTTTGCTGGATATTTACCGTGGATTTGCACTAACAATGGGACTTTAAGTTTTTGTAATGCAGGGGAAATTGCGTGCATACTATTGTTGTAGAGTTTGATTGCGTTTTGCTTCACTGTTTTGTTACATTTATATGGATAGGCTTCGTATCTTTTATGCGCTTTATAGTTGTGTTACCGTTATTGGATATTTAAGTGTTCAGTTTGCTTGCAGTTGATATTTTAGAATTTTGAGTTCGCTTGGCCTTTTGCATTTAGTTACTTACGGGATTTACATGTGAGATGTTGTTTTATGTTGCGTTTGGGTGTTGTTATAGAATGCAAAGGAGGTATGTGTTGAAGTGTTGTTTTAAGGGTTGTTTGTGTCTATATCTTAGAGTTGTCAACTTTGGCGTCGAGACTTTGTGTTTGGGGCTTTTTATAGGTTGTGCGTACTTATGATGTTAGGGTTCTTATAGGTTTTCGATTTACATTCAGACAGTATTGTTGACACTTCATTTTGTAGTGTACTTCAAATTGCTTATTGTAGGTTAGTTTGATGTTTTATTTAACTTACATAGCATTGAATTTATACTGTAGAATTTTGGGTGTGTTGTGTTTGGGTTTGTTGTTTGTACTTGTAGTTTTGTGTGTTTGTATTCGTTGTTGGGTTGTTATTGTACTGTTAGTGGCTACATGTTTGCACTAAGTTGTTTTGTAGGCTTAAGTTTTTGGGTTGGTGTGTTTGTATAGTTTACCATATAAATTGTATTCCTTGGAGGATTAGTTTGGTTTTGGCTTAGCTTTTGTTTGTGCTTCATGGCTTTAGTTTAGATTGTCGCTGCAATGGCTTGTAACTCGTACGCGTTGCTGTGTTAAGTTACACTTGTGCTTGCTTTCGTACTGCTGTTTCTTGTTTCACCAAGTCAGTACTACGATTAGTTTGTTTTTAACTTGTAGTGTGTTTGCTGGAGTGTGGTCTTACAGGTTTCCCTGTTACGATGCTTTTGGAGATTGTGTTGAAGATGGTTTGTTTTCGTATGTTTGTTTGTTGCCGTTTATGTGTTGGACTTGCTTCCAAAGGTGGAGTATTGCGTACGTGTTTGTGGGATACCTTGAGTTGGGTTTCTTTGTGGTATGGTAATGTTATAAGGTTTGGGAAAGTTTGTTTCATTGCTTAATCTACGTGTGGGCGCTTTGTATTTCCAGTATTGTTTTGCAGGTTGGCTTGTTTTGTAGCTTTTAGGTTTGTTATGGTTAGTTAGGGACCTCTCGATTTTGAGTGCTGTGTAGGGTTGATATAATATAATAGAAGTGATTTTCCCTTTTAGAATTGGGTTTTGGGTGGATACTTGGGGTACCTGTTACATTTAAGGCTTTATTTGAGGTCAGGTATCTTTAATTTTAGGGTTTGTGGTGGTGGTGGTTTGTGGGTGCGATTGCCTTGTGGGTTATAGTTGTAGGCTTCAATCTTAGATTTGATATTTGTTGTGGGATATTGGTAGCTTGGTACTATGGTTTAATTGTTTCCTTGTGAGGTAGGGTCGTAAAGTTAGGTTTTGCTTACTTTAAGATTGTGGGTTTGGTATTGAGTTTGGAGGTTTTGTGCCTAAATATTTTATGTATGGGCGAAGTAGTGTGATTACTTGTAGTTTATTTTGTGCTGGATATGGCTTTCATATAACTTGTTAATGTTTTCTTGTAGTTTGTTTTTAGGATATACTTACTTATTTTGGATGCATAGGCGTTGTAGATTGTTTGTGTCGATATAGAGGTTTAAATAATGGTTTAAGTTTGTAATGTTACTATAGTAATTTACGCTTGAGGATTTGCGTAGAGGTATGTGTGTTTTTGTGTTTTATTTTGTGTTAGTATTTCTTTGTTTAAATTTGTTTGATTGTGTTTTGTTGTTAATGGAGATTTTTATATTTTGTTGTTTCTTTCTTTTGCATGCGTTGGTGTTAGTATGTTAAGTTGGTGCATGGGATAGTTGTTTCATAATTATATTTGTAGGTGCTGTTTTGTTTTGTGTGTGTATTTGGTTTCGTGTTACTTGTTAGTCTCGATGGTACAACCCGTAGATTGCTGTAGGTTTAGATGTTAGAGTTTGTAAGGGGTTTGACTTCCATGACGTGGTATTTTGCAGGCATTGTGTTAAGATGGGTTGGTTTCCAAAGTGTATTTACTTTGTGTGAGTTTGTAAGGTGTTAGATGTTGGTGTGTAGTAGGTGTTTGTTTTGTGGTGGTTTATAGTTGTTGATTTATACGTTCGGATTTTAACTTATATGTATTTAATGATTATGTCAGGGTCTTTATGTTTTGTTAGACTTGCAGACATGGGTTTGCGTTTGTTTGTGTTGTTAGTAGTGGTTTGTTTGTTTGCTTGTTGTGTTGGGCTACTGTTTGGATTACATAGGCTGCGAGATGGGATTGCTTTATTTAGGGTTTTGTATAGTAAGTTACTTGATAAAGGAGGTTGTTAGATTTTGGTTACTGGTTATTTACGTGTTTCTGGGGCTTGAATAGGTTATTATTTATATATGGGTTTGCGAGATGTTGGTTTTGAAGGGTGTTATGTTTCTGTGACGGATTAGATGTTGCGGTTACTTTAGTTATTGTTGGCTATTTGTTAGGTTGTTCTCGTATGTTGTGCTTCAGTTTACTTGTGGTTACTGTGCGCTGCTTACTTGTTAACTCTAGGTTTTCGAGTTTGCTTTTGGGGTTTATTTTATTTGTTAGATTGCGTATGATACGCCCAGAGTACTTAGTATTTGAGTAGGTTTGGTATCCGATGGATAAGTTGTTTACGATATTAGAGTGTGTTAGTTATTGTATGTTTAGGTAAACATTGGGCAATTGTTTTACGTAAAGATTGCGTGTTGGTAGTGTTGCATTGTATTGGAGTTATTTAGCGTTGATTAGTTGCATTTGTTTCGCTTTGCAGTTTGGTTGTAATGCTGTAAGCTTGTTGTTTGTGGGTTACTTTACTTGTAGGTTAGTTTAACTTTGTAAAGATTGTGGTTATGGTATTATGTGACTCCGGGTGGATTTTATTAATTTAAAGTTGTTCCCTTCGCTTTATAGATAAGTTTAATTATAAACTTCGCGGAGGGCTTAACGTGGTTGGTGAATGTGCGCTGGATTAGGGTTTAGGGTTTGTTGATTGCTTTTATTGATTTATTGTGTAGTTTAAAGTTATTTTTTGCGTTATTAGGATTTGTGGGGTTGATTCGTATTCTGAGGTTTTTTAATTTGCTGGATTGTTGAGGTGGGTTTATTTAGGGATAGGCAGGTGATTTGCCTACGCTCTGATTTCTGTAAAATGTGGGAGGTTTCTGTTTTCGGGGTTGGCCAGTTTCTGGTTTTGCGTGGTTATTATGCATACCGGTAGTTTCGTTAGTATTTTAAGATTTTACTTACTTGGTTTGTTATTCGTTTTGCGTAGGGTGTTGTTGTGATGCTGTTATTGCAGGGTTTTTCGGTTGTGTTTTGTTTGCTATGTAAGTTTATATTTTGCTAAATTTTGGTTTACAATCCTTATTGTTGATTGTTTCTTTAGTTGTTTGGTTACATTCAAATTTATGTTTAGTTTGTGTTTCTATTTATGTTACTTGTTTTAGTGGTACTCGAAGTAAATTGTAGGATGTGCTTGAAGTTTGTTTTACTTTATGTGCTGTGGGTTTTTTACAGAATTAGATGTGGATTTGGATTTTTGGTGTTGTTTTGGGTTGTGAGCCTAGTTGGGCCTTAACTTGGTACGTGTTTTAAAGGTGTACTGTATTGTGATTATTTGTGTTTGGTGTAGTTCACCATTTGTCGAAAAGGTTGTTATTTTGGTTGCGTTTATGCCTTTTATTTATAGTTTGTGGTTGCTTAGGGTCTGTACGATGTTTTATTTGGTGTTGTTTCCATGATGCATTGATGTTAAAGTTACATGATTGTGTTAGATCTAGTGTTTGAGTTTGTTTATTGTGTAAATATCATACTTGTATTTTGTGGTATGGGTGTTGGTGATATTTGGTTCTCTGGGTTTGTTTGTTGTTCGGATTACCAGTTGTTGTTTATTTGTTTAAGTTTGCGTTTATCTTTTTT
The DNA here is from genome assembly GCA_030849815.1 of Vickermania spadyakhi. Classification (NCBI taxonomy): domain Eukaryota; phylum Euglenozoa; class Kinetoplastea; order Trypanosomatida; family Trypanosomatidae; genus Vickermania; species Vickermania spadyakhi. The sequence goes on along the minus strand of JASAOA010001467.1, from coordinate 10,391 downwards.
GTTTTGGAGTGTTCATGTTTACGCATACATGCGTTTGTTGTTTAGCACCATTTTGGGGTTTTGGGTGTACTGCCTAGGTAGCTCTTTGGAGTACGCTTGAGGTACTGCTTTTACAGGTTTGTTTTGCTTTACAAATTGTATAGACGGTAGTGTGTGTTTTAGTGGTTGTTGAATACCGTGGTTTGTTTAGCTTGTTTCCCTGTTGGTGATTTTGCTTGTAATGTGTGTGGCCTGTTGTCTTATATTCTTTACACTTACTGTTTGTTTGATTACTTTGATTATTGTACACAGCTGGTTATAGCTTGAGGTTGCTGATTTGATAGTGATTTTTATAGCTGTGATTTTGTATACAATGTAATAATGATTCAATTTAGTTTTTTTATTTTATTACTTGGGGTATAGTGTATTTATGATGTTTTGTGTTGATTTGCTTTATTGTTGTTTGTTAGATGTTTTTAGATGGTTGTGTTGGTTTTTGTAGGTTATGCGTTTTTATAGATATACATTGACGCAAGCATTTATATTAGTTTGCTTTGCTTTTATTTGTTAACCTGTAGGATTATTTTGGGTACTGGCCAGGTTTATCTCATGTTGTCGATTGCTTGGGTTATATATGATTATGTGTTTTATTTGGTTGCTGAAGTTTTTGGGTTGTGAGGTGTTAGGTTTGGGTTTGAGTTGTGATAGTTGGATTTTGGGTTTTGACGTTTTTGGGTTTTGCTATTTGTTTTTGGGTTTTGTCTTGATTTGGGTTTTGCTATTTGTTTTTGGGTTTTGCTTGGTTTGGCATATTGCTTGCTTGCTGGTGATTGGAATTTGAAACTTTCTTGGTAACCTACGAGTTTTGTGCCTGCTGGAGGGTTGATATAATATAGGGAATTTGTCGTTATTGGGCGGGTTTAATATGTAGTTACAGTGCTAGCTTAGGGTTTTGCCTTGATTTGGCGTATTTTTTGCTTGTTTGGGGTTGGAAGTTGCAGATTTCTTGGTAACCTGCGGGTTTTGTGCCTGCTGGAGGGTTGATATGATATAGGAATTTGTCATTATTGGTTAGGTTTAATATGTAATTACAGTGCTAGCTTAGGGGTTACCTTGGTTCGGTGTATTGCTTGCTTGCTGCAAGGTTAGCATTGTACCTTTCTTGGGAATCTGTGAGCTTTGTGGTTGCCAGAGTGTTTGTATAATATTGGAATTCTGTTAGAGGTTAGGGTTAAATATGTAGATACAGTGTTAGATTAAGAGTTTTGGGAGGGTTTTGTGTGTAATTTGGGTGTTAAAGATTTATTGCTTTTTAGTTTTGTTTTCGGTTTTAAATGTTGGGATAGTTGTTAGATTTGTTCGTTGGGATGGTCCACAATTTTCGATTAGGGTGTTTCTGATTTTGTGTGTGCATGTGGATTTTCAATGATCAACGTGATGTTGTCGGGCTTTTGATAACTTTAGGGTTTACTTGGTTGTGAGGTTGTTGGTTTGTTGCACGTGTCGAATTTACTTGTACGGGCACTTGTGTTTCATTTTGTAGTGGTATAGCTTCTTGTTGGTGTGTGTGGGACTTGTTGTTAGTTTGTTAGGTTGTGGTTATGCTATATAGGTTTGTACATGGGTTTACGTTACGTTAGTTAGGTTGGATTTAAGATTTGTTTGTATTAGATTTGCAGAGTTGTGTATTTGTTGTTTATAGGTGTTTGTTTGTTTAATGGCTAGACTTATGTTACGGATTGTTAAGCTTAAGGGTTAGGTGGGTTTGTATGTTTGTACATGTGCATTGGTATTTTGTGAGTTGTTGTGATGAGTTGTTTTGTGCATCACTTTGTATAGGTAATTATTAAGACATAAGGAGTTGTAGGTTTGGCGATGGGTACGTGTAGTTTAGTTAGAGGTTTATGTCTGCGTTGGAATTGGTTTGTATTATTAAATGTAGGTTGAATTTTATTAGTTTAGTTGGGTATGTAGGTTATGTGTGCACGGCATTTTGTAGGTTTATGTTTAGATTTGCTATAGTGGTTTATTTCTTATACTTGACTTTGACGGTTTTTGTGTAGTATTTTAATACTTTCAAGTTTTGTTGCGGGTTTTAGCTGTTAAAGTTGAAGTGCTTTAATTTGCAGGATTGAGTGGTAGGGTGTTGTTTGGGTATAGACTTGGTTGTCGTTAGTTTCCAAAGTTTTGGGTAGTCGCTGTGGATGCGGGTGGAATCATGATGGGATTTTGGAATTTGGGTTACAGGGGCTTACATGTTTGTAAAGTTGTTAGCTGCGGATTGGAGGGCGTTATAATTGGTGTGTGATAGCCTTGGATTTTATATGTTTCAGGTTTAGAATTGTTAAATTGTGTAGTTGAGAGTTACGTTGATATTGTAGGATGGTTATATAAATGTTTTATAGTTGTAATACTGGAGGATTAGATTTTTGTTGATGTTATGTTATTACTTGTATGTTAGTTATGCTAGTTTAGTGGATGATTTAGATGTGATTGGTTATAGGTTTACGTGTTTAGATTTTGTTTGGCCTATGAGATGGTTATTTGTGGGTGGGTTTGTTGTTAAATGTGGTTAATAGGCTACTGATTGATTTGAGTTTTTTATTTGGCCTAGTTTTGTGATGGATTTGTTACGCTTGGATGTTTCCTACGAGTTTTGGCAGTTGCTTGGGTTGTTGATTATTTGCGGCTTTCTTTAGGGTTACACCGCCTACCGAGAGATTGTTATATTGTAGTGTTGGATGGGTTAGTTGCGGAAAGTTTACTAGCTATTGCTTTTGGGGTGATGGGTTGTTTTGGCGTATTTATTTGGGTGGTGTTTGGGAGGGTTTTGGGTTATACTTTGTAATAGATAACTTTGATGCGTATTTATTTGCATTGTTTCCTATGTTAAAGGCATTTTACTTGTTTTGGTTTGATATATGGTAGTTTTTATTACTTAAATTACTTTGTTTGCATTAGAACCACTAGTATTGATGTTTTACTATTGTTAACTTTGAGTTGGCAGTTTGCATGTTGGGTATTTGTGGGTTTGTGAGTTGTAGGATATTTCTAAATTTGAGATTTGGGTTTGGGATTTTAGATATGTAGTAGTTTGCTAGCGGCGGGGTTGTTTTGTATTTAGTTTGGGTTTTTGGGTGTAGTGGTTACACCTGTGAATTTCGGCTGTGGGCTTGTTTTGTTTTAGCGTTGTTTGTTTTTACAGATTTGTGGTGCCAGTTACTTGTAGTATCTAGTGGTGGGGGTTTTCGTGGTTTGCTTTTTGATTTTGTTATTTTGGATGGGTTTTAACTGAAATACTAACGATATTGCCTTGTTTGCATTTGCAGATTGCTTTGAAGTTTACATTGGTTGTACATTTGTTTGTTGCTATCGGTATTTTTGGATTTGTTTGGCTAGTTGTTTGCTGGATTGTGTGTTGCTTTGTAAAGCTGTTGGGTTTATCATGTTTGCGTATTGTTTTGATTAACTGACAGCATATAGTTTGTTGTATGCATTGTAGGTTTGCTTTGGGTTGTATATTATATTAAGTTTTCTCATAGCTTTGTAATAGTATTAATGTGTGTTTTTGTTTTTGTCGTTATTACTTAGATATTATAGTTATGGTAATTAAGGTTAGTTAATGTATGTAAAGTGTTTTTGGTGGCTTAAAGTTGTATAGTTAGGGTTTAGTGGATGTTTGGCATTATGTTTATGAGTTCTGGGGTGGGTGTTCATTATAAGTGTGTCTCTATTTGTTTGCAAGGTTTGTTATATTTAGTTTTCTACAGTCTTCTGAATTGTGTTGCCGATTTGTGTTTGTTTGGTTGTAGGTTGGTGGGGTTTTGTCTTCAAGTTTGTGTTTTACTTGTGTTTATTTTTTGGTAGGTAGATATTGTATTGATTTAGGGATTGATGTTTCTTTATGGTCGTTGTGATTTTGCTGGGTGTCCTGGTAGGTGCGGTTATTGTGCTTTAATATGAATTAATAAGAGTTTCGGAGTATTGGTTTTTGATTTTTAGTTTGCGTAGTTGGATGTTGTACAGATAATGTCGTTTGTTTTGCGTGGCTTTTTGAATGTGTTGTGGTGAATTTGCAGAGGTGTGTGGAGATACTTTTTGTTTGTGTGTTGCAGCATTGTTTTGTGGTACGAGGTTTTTGATTTGATTTATGTTTGATCTTAGTAAAGATTTCGTGGGTTTTGATTGGTGGGTGGGTTGTGTTATGTTGTTTTGCGAGTTTTTGCTTGGTTTTGTAAAGTTGTTGTTGGTTTGTTGTTTTATGGTTTGGAGAGGAGGTTCTAGTTTTATTTTGTGTTCTGCTTGGAGGTTGTTGTATGGGATTAAATACTAGCAGGTTCTTTTCGTATCTGAAACCATATGGACGTAGATTATGTGTTTGGCAAGATTTTGCATAGTTTTCGTTTGCCGGGAGTTGGCCTTTATTGTACTTACGTACCAGGGATTTACTTGTCTAATTTATACGTTGAGATTTTCTGTTACGTGTTGTTTTCTGAGTTGTTTTGCTTTGCGTACTGGTTTTAGATAGTCTGTTGGGGTCGTCATTTCCGGAGGTTGTATGCTACTTTGTGCCTACTTCAATTTAGGGTTTTGAGATTTGGTTAGCTTGGTTGTAGAGTTTAGATTTTGTGGAATTTAGCGATAATTTGTAGAATTTGTATGGTTAGGGAGGTTGCTTTATATTGGTGGAACCTTCCAGTTTTGGGCTGCTTGGAGGGTTGATATAATATAGTTACATTTGGGATTGGCGTTGGTGATGTTTAGTATTTGGGCTTATACTGGTTATTAGGGTGGGTTACGGAATATGCAGCATTGGTATATTGTCCAGGATGGTGCAGGTTGCAACCGTTTATATTGAATTAGAGGTTCCACACCATTTCTTTATAGCAGGCATGTTCTAGATTTCTTGTGTTTTGAATGCGGATTGGGGTGTGTAAATCGTTTTCCGTGAGGTGTCTTTATTTGTTTACTTAGGGTTGGTATTTCATATAAATTTGTGGGCATTGGGTGCACGCATACTTTGTAACAATTGTTGCCACTGTTTAATTATGCATTGTATATTATATAGGTTGTGTAGGTGGACTTACTATAGTTTTTATTATTTGAGGGTTGCTTCATAAATTCGTGGACTACGATTGTATTGGTGGATGTTTTGGTATGAGTGTGGTTTTAATGTATATGTTTTACGCCTGTTTTGTTTAATACAGTATGAGCTGGTGAGGTTGGCATACTACAAAGGTTTGTTATTGCAGTTGTTGTAGAGAATTGTATGCCGTTCGATGCATGTTATAGGCTGTACTTTGTCTGTGACTCTTCGTGTTGGGTAGGCGCTTTGGCGATATGCGTGGTTTTTGGGTTTATACTTCCACATTTACGGGCTTTGGGTTATACAAGGTTGTTAATATGGGTGTATTGTTTGTTTAAGTTGCATATGATTTAAGTTGGTGTTTGTTTATGGGTAGGTTTATGATTGCTTATTGGATGGTTATTAAGTACCGAGGTGTAGTGTATATTGGTATGGTGGACTTGTTATTTACGTGTACTGTTGTTACTTTCAGGTTGTATGGTTTGTTTCGATTATCTGGATTGTTTACTGTTAAACTTTAAGGATGAGGTGCCGTTTTGGATTTTTGTGTATTGCATTCTAAATTAGTGTGTTTTGTGCGGAGGATTTACTCGGATTTTGCTTATGGTGTTTCCTCTAATTGTATTGCGCACAGATTGCTGTATTTGTAGTTTATTAGATTTGCATTTTGGTCCTCGTGGGCGTAGTTCTATTCTACGTAGTGGATATACCTGCAGGTTGTGTGTAGATACTTATATAATGTTGTAGATTGAATTTGGTATGGGTGTGTTAAGTGTTTATGACATACTTACGGGTATGGGTATCGTTATGATTTTAACGGATTTAAGTTTACTTGTATTTAGTTTGAATTTATATGTTTGTATTTTATGTTTGTTAGATTAAGTGTATTGTGAGTTTGTAGGTTTGGTTCTGAGCGTGTAGATTTTGTATGGTTTTGCGGTACTTGTGTTTTGTAGGGTAGGATTATGTTGATTTTAATTTGGTATTTGTATGTAGTGTGTGCTTTTAGCGGATTCCTAGGCTATAGGTGCTACAGTTTTGGAGTATTGTTTGTGTGGATCCATTTCGCCATGTGTGATGTGTGGTTTTTATTTTGCTGGGGTTTGTAGTTGGTTTAGATTTGGTATTTAATCTTAGAATTTTGATTAAGCTGTTGGAGTATTTGGTAACGCTATAGATTGAGCATGGTTGTACTTATAGTACCTTGTAGGTTTGTATTGCGTACATACACATGGGGTGTATTTGTTTTAGTTGCGGGGTTGGTGATTTTGGTATCTTGGTTGTTGTAACTTTGTTAGTACACATGAAACTGCTGTTGTTTGAGTTGGTAGTGCTGTTGTGTGGTTTTGCTTTTAACGGATTGTAGATTTTACATGTGTTTCTGGTTTAGGTTTAGGGTTGGCAGTTACGCAACGCTTTGTAATTTTGTAAGTACTTTGGGTTGCGTATGATAGTACTATGTTACTTGTTTCTGTTTAGTTGTTGTTATAGATTTATTGTTTATGTTTGCTGTGTTGTGTTTCTTTGTATTGTGTTTTGTAGGTTTATCGAGTTGTCGAATTAGAGGATGGTTATATGTGTTGTTTGCGTAGTGTTTATGGTGGTGGTTTTCATACTGTAGATGTATTGCTACGCAATTGTTTATTGTTGTCTTTACTGGTGTATTAGTTTTGCGTTAGACGTTGCTCTAGGATATGTCTTATATTTAGTGGATGGGATGCACTTTGTTTATTTTCTATAGTTTGTGTTGGTGGGGTGGGTTGTAAGGGTAATCTTTGAAGTTTGGTTTTGAATTAGACGTGAGGTTGTGTTTGTTTTAACTTCAATAAAGGTTTTTGTAGGCTTGTTTGCTGGTTGATTGATTGTTCCGGCTGTGTGTGCTCTTTTGTGGGGTTAGGCGTTATTTGTGTAGCTGCATTTTGTGGTATGTTTAAATACTAGTTCCCTGGGTTTACTTGTATAGATTGTATTATAGTCTAGATTAACTTATGGGTTTAAAGGTTCGTGAGCGTTGTTATTGTACATTGGTAGTGGTTAGTGTTACGCCTACTGATAGTGCATTCTAATACTTTGTGAGGATTTTTAGTTTGTTTACTTTGTAATAACAAGCATTCCTGCAGAGTTGCTTCCAGTCAAATGTACACTAAGTTGGTGTTTTTGTGGGGTTTGGGTTGTTTACAATAGGCTATTATTTTACATGCGAGTATTTAAAGGCTATGGTACTGGTTTAGTTTTTGGTTTTGATTGTTTGTTCTTAGCTATGTTAGTTGTTTAAGGCTGTTTTAGAATGTTTAAGTTGATGAACTTGTTTAGCCTTTTTGTTATATTATGTCCAAGATAGAGTTGCAGTTGAGGTGTTTGTAGCTGTTTTAGAATTGATTATTTGTAATATTTATGCGTAGTTCTTTATTGCATGTGTTATTACTTTGTATAGGTCGGTATTTATATGTTATTTTGGGTTTGTATTGTGACGTGTGTTTATTTTTGGGATTGCTTATAGTGCACGGGTTTACATGTTAGTTCGCTTTGTTATGTTGGTTTGCTTTTTGTATTTGTGTATCGATGTATGATTGTAATATTATTTTACATTGGTTATTCGTAGAGGTGTGAGTTATTACTTGAGCTTTACATTTTATATTTGGTATAATGAGTTTACATTTACAGAATGTTTGTGTATAGTAATGTGTATTTGTTGTTGTAGTCGTGTACTGGTAGTGTATATTTGTCATGCGTTACTTTCGAGACTTTGGTTTTGACTTGGGTTGGTTATTGTTTAGGTTTGCGTACTGTTGCCGGATATGGACGGTTGTGAATTTTGTAGATTACTTTGGTTTGAGTTTTGGATTTTCAAGATTTTTGATTTGGTTTGCATAGGTTTACGTTGTGTGATTGACTTTTATATTATAGGTTTTGTTTTGTTATATGTATTTTCCTGGTATTGTGGGTAAGGATATTTGAGATGAGGTGTTTTTGTAGGTGTTCTTTTTGTATGGATATTTTGGACTTGTGGAGGTTTTAGGTTTGAAGATCTTGTGGGTTTTAGAATTTGGTTTTGTGTAGGTTATGCTTATTTGAGCTTTTGTTATGGGTTTTGAATCGTGTTTTGTTTTTTGTGGTTTTGGTGATTCAATGCTATGGTGATTTGCAATAGTAGTTGGGCAGTGTTGGATTTGTTAGTTTGCGGATTTTGGAGTTTCTGGGTTTACAGATACGCTTGCAGGTTCGAACTACGTTGTTTCTGTCTGCTGGAGGGTTGATATAATATAAATATCTGGGGGTTACTTAGACCGCAGGATTTTAGGTTTGTAGAGTTTACGTGTTCTGGGTATTTTCGGTGTTTTATTGAAGTTTTTCGCAAGAGAGGGTGTATTTTGGGGTTTACACGCTGTATTTGTAGTTGTTTTAGGTGATTTTCGATTACAGGTTGGGTTACAGGGGAGGTTGTGGCTGTTATTTTAGGGCAGTTAACACCTGCAGGTTTTTAATGGTATAGAGGGTTGATATAATATAGATATTTGGGCCCTATAGTTTTCGGGTTTTTTGGGTTTTGAGACGCTTTTTTGGTTCCTTAGGGTAGAGATTAGGTTGTGTTTAGGGTACGTATTCCTCGTGGGGATTTTGGGTTACTGTACTTACATGATTGCTATTGTAAGACACAGACTATTTCTCTGGGTTTATGTTTCTATAGTAGACTTTTGGGTGTTGGTTGTTTAGTGTTTTATGTAACATACGGATGTTTTAGCAGTTTCGTATACACGGTAAGTTGTTGGTATTTCGGGTACTTGTTGGTGGGCATATTATGTGCGTTTGGGCATATATATCCTGAACTTGCAGGTTTGTTGTTGCGAGGGCTTTTTTGTTTGCCAACTTACTTAATTTTTATGCCATGTAATTTATTTTACTTGTGCATACGTTGTTTTGCTTTTGTAGAGGTGTTAGGCTTTGATTTGTAGCTTTCTAACTTATGCTTTATTTGAGGTTACAGGTTGGATGTTTTGGGCCGATTTAAATTGGGGTGGTACTAGCCAGGTTTGCAGTGGGTTTGTGTTGTAGGTGTATTTTGTAAGATTCTGTTGTTGTACACGCTGGGAAGTTGTTTTGTTGATAGCTTGTTTATGTATGTGTTGTTGTGGTGATGCTTGTGGGTTTTAAATAGTCGTGTGGTATTTGTATCGTTTAGTAGATTCGGTTATTTTACTTTTGTATAGTTAGGAGTGTTGGTGTATAGGTAGCTTCTGTTTAACCCCATCATGTTTTGGGCTGGAAGGTGTAGCTTGTTATTGGTGAATGTATACTGGAGTTTGGTTGTTTTTATGTTAAATTTGTATTATAGTATAGATATGTAATAATATTGTTCCCGTGATTGGTTTTTGTGGTATTACTATAGTTTTAGCGTATATGGTAAGGGTGCTTAATGTGTACTAGAGAGCTGTTGGTTTTGGTTGCTAGTTTTGATAGTGTTAATTTTGTTGTTATGTGTACTTGCGCTTCCTGTAATTGTTTATGCGTTGTAAATTTACCTTGGAGTTTTATTTTAGATTCGTTTCCGTAGGTTAATGGTTTGTTGTGCGTTGGTATACTTTTAGGTTATATGATTTCTTCTATTAAATTTTACCGTGTATGTAAATTTATTTTGGGTTTACTGTTATGTGTGTTACGGATACTTACACATTACGTAGACTAATTGTGGTATTTGCATTATAAGTTTGGGCTATGGCTTTACGTGTTGTAGTTGTAGGGTATTTGTGGTGTACGTTATTGTTGTGTATTTACGTTGTAATTTAGGTTTATATTTTAATATGAAATTTATACTTGCTAGCTCCTGTGGTAGTATGGCATACGCAATTTTGATTTTTGTTGCGCAGAGACTATATGTAGTGTTGTTAAGTCACTTGTTGTTTACAATGTTCTTGGAGTACCGCGCGTTACTTTGTTTAGACTGCGTTGGTTTTGGTTGAGTGTTAAAGCGAAACTACCCTCCAGGTTTCTTGTATTTGGGTTTGTTTTACATGGTTGGTGGAGTTGTTTCAGCGAAACTGAAGTTTGGATTGGTTATGTTGTATCAGCATTTTGATTTCGGTTTGTTTTGCGTTTGTGATTGCGGGGCTCAGGGGAATTGTGGGTTGTGGTATGGTGAGATTGTGAGTTCCATTAGATTGGTGTTGTTGTGGTAGTTTAATACTTGTTTTCGTGAAATGTATCAGGTTTGCATATAGATGGTTACTTAGTGCGTATTTGGTTTCTATAGGTTTAACGATTTCTCGGGATGTATTGTAGTTTCCTTTTCGGTAAGGTTGATTGCATTGTGCTTTCGGTTTGTTTTTTT